>CAIGQQ010026964.1:16256371-16269357 GCA_903798035.1 Danio albolineatus | reverse complement strand
AGAAAAATCCGTTGAATGAAGTGGTCACACTTTACAATAAGGTTCATTAGTTAACGTTAAGTAATGCATTTACTAACATGAACAAACAATGAACAATACATTTACTACAGTATTTGTTCATTTAAGTTAACATTAGTTAATGAAAATACAGTTGTTCATTGTTAGTTCATGTTAACTCATGGTGCATTACCTAATGTTAACGGCGATTTCTCCACGATGGACGTCCATTGTTCTCCAGCCTCCGGCACCTAGACTGCAGCTCTGCACAAGACGTCTGGCCATAGGAGAAATGGTCGTGCCCAACTGAGCCTGGTTTCTCTCGAAGTTTTTTCCTCGCCGCTGTCGCCTCTGGCTTGCATGGTTCGGGACTTGTAGGGCTGCGCATCGATGGATTAATCTTCAGTGTTTGGACTCTCAGCAGTGAATAATAAACCACGATGAATTGAACTAAACTGAATTTCTACACTGGAAACTGGACTGACACTGTTCCAATTTTATATAATGCATGTGAAGCTGCTTTGACACAATCTACATTGTAAAAGCGCTATACAATTAAAGATGAATTGAATTGAACAAGCATGGACTTGGATGTTAAAAAAAATGCATTATTAAATGTTCAATCATGGTTAATAAATGCCGTACAAGTGTTGTTCATGTTAGTAAATGCATTCACTAATGAACCTTACTGTAAAGTGTTACCAATAAAGTCAAGTAATACAGTAGCTTGATAGTTTTCCAGTTGAACCATTAAAGGCATGTGGGACTACATTCTTAACTGATGTTTTCTCACAGCTGTAAATTCAATTGTGTGCTGCTAAAAGTAAACCACCAATCTTTTTAATTTTTTCCAAAGATTGAAATGTTTAATGTGTGGTTTAACCATACTTATATGCCAATTTTGCTTTGTAAATATATGCAATTTATTTGACCATTGCACTCTTTTGCAGTGTCTTACATATGGCACAGAATTAAAAAAAAAAAAACACACACCATGCTCTCAGCTGAAAATTCCCAACAAAATCCCATGTCTAGTCCTTGTGTGCATTTTTATTATTGCACAACTAATGTCATAGCTGCATTTTGTGTTATTGCTCCCATATTCATTGTTTGTATGACTTCACTTAATAGTAATATGCAATTTGTTCTCCACTCAGTTGTGTAAAAAACACTGATTAAATTCAGTTTAAAAGTTTGTTGAAACAGCAGTGTTTTGGATGATTATTTAACAACTGAAACAACAACGGCTACAGAACAGTACATAGGGTTTCTTTACAAAGTTACATCACCAAATCCTAGCTTGGACACATGCAGTTGCTGATTGTTGAGATGATTTTTAGTATATCATTGTCGTGAAACTGTACAACTTAGTTTCGAGCTATTTTCTTTTGCAAAGCATCACACACCCAGTTGCTGTTGCACAGTTGACTGGAAGCATGTGGTGTAAAGTAACAAATGACAAATACTCAAACAACGGTAATTAGTAGTACTGTAAGTAGTTTTTCTTAGGAATTGTAATTTGTTCAGTATTTTTAAAATGTGGACTTTTACTTTCCCTTGAGAACATTTTGTGCAGTATCGGTACATTTACTCCACTACTTTCCTTTAACCTGCAGTCACTACTTTCTTTTTCTTGTCTATGGGGATTAGTGATTCCTGTTCAATCAAATCGCACATAGAAGGGGAATCGCATCATAACGAACAACGTAAAGACATGGGCAATTTGTAATTGCAGCAAATTGTTTGGAGGCATTAAAAGTGTCCAAGAAGATGCCAAAAATTATCACACGAGACCCAGAGACTGTTTTTAGATGCATGTCACTGATAAGAACATGACAGATGTTTATTGTATGATAACCGAAATGGCCTTAAACACCCAGCAGGCACAAGACATCAACACGACATCAGATTGACGTTGCATTTCGTTTGAAAATGTCAATGTCCAACATCTAACCTAAAATCAACCTAAAATCAACGTCTAATGATGTTACAGCTTGACGTTGTGGGGACGTTATCACTATGGCGTCTATGAGGCGTTGGATTTTAGTTGCCATACCTGACGAATGAATGTCATTATTGGACGTCAATATGACGTTGGTTTAAGATGTTGGCTGGATGTTGGATTTTAGTTACTTTCCAACACAACCTAAAATCAACCAAATATCAATGTCATTTGACCTCATTATTGGACGTCAAAATAATGTTGTCCTTAGACGCTGGCTAGACATTGAATTTTGGTCACCTGACATCACAACCTAAATCTAACCTTATATTAACGTCTTATGACATTGTGTGCCTGCTGGGCAATAACTAAATGCGCTTCAGAATGTTACGTTTGCACACACCCTCAAATTACATGTAAATGCATCAGTTGTTTACAGTCTAATACTCACTACTCTTGAGCACTTTTAAAAGGGTTACTTTTTACTCATTCTTTGAGTAATGTTTACAACAGATACTTTTACTCTACTTGTAGTACATATTTAGGCAAGTAATGGTACTTTTACATTAGTATGGTTTTTTTTAGTACTCTGTCCACCACTGTCCGGAAGGCACTGAAAGTTTTGACGAGATCAGTCCTGTAAAAGTGTTTTAAAATGTTTAAAGGTTTGGCTTTCATTTTAATAGCATAGCACTGCATTTAATAAAACGGCTAAGTCACACTCTGCAGTTTGGGCTGTCTGGGGAGCAGTCAGCCCTTAAACAGCTCTGTAGTGTCAGCCGATGCCAGAGTGTGATGGAAAGCCCTACGATGCTTCTGCCATTTCTGCCTGCACTTTTTGAAGATTTCTGAGCAAGAGTTTGCACAAAACAAATGGCCACTTACCTCTCTCCCCCGGGCCCTTCTGACATGAGGTGTGTAATCAATGTTCGCCGTTGACCTTTCTCGGGCCATTCATCCACATAAATGTCACAACAGAAAACTGATGGACAAAAGCAAAGTGCAAAAATGAGTGTTGTGGTTTGGCCCATCTCCATAATTTTAATGAAAGTGGACGTTTTGGTATGGAGTGATGGCAGGTTCCTGGACTCAGAGGGGAATAAAGAGGGAAATCTCTTCCAAATCATTGATGAAATCATCTACAGGTATGTGCTCTGTGTTGGTTGCAAACAATTCTCTAGAATAAACTCATAGATTCCTTCTAATACAAATAGATATTGTGCACTGTAACTCTAAATGTATGTAACACCTCACAAATACTAATTTTAAATTGTGCTCGTATTATACTATGAGTGTTTTGCTCTCTTGAATCTACCGTTTGTCTTATATTTATTATATTTTTATTATGTTATATTTTTGGTTTGATCAGTGTGAAATTTATTTTCTAAAGTTATTTCTCCTCCACGAAAAGAAAAGAATCACCAATGGACTTTTATTTGTGCCTTTTATGTTTCTCTGTGGAGTTGCATTGCCACCCTGTGGTTATAGGTAAAGTTGTCAAAATAACTACAGTACCTAAGCAAACCAATGTGGGCCCAGTTAAATATGTTCAAAAAGATCAAATTACCTGAAATTATCAGAAGAAGCCTATATTAATCAAATTAAATTGCAATATAAACCTCAGAGTCAATGAAAGGTTTATCAATCATTTGGTTTGTATCTAAATATTGCTAAAATACATATTTTAGGAATATATAGCAAAACAAATAAATACGGGAGTCCTAAGAGGCCATGCATTAAAAAATAATTTCCATTTGTTTTCTTGTGATTACTACTTAGTTTTCTCGTTAGCTGGATATAACGTATAGCCATCAACCAGACAAACATATCGGCTTATCTGTTTGTGATTCCACAACTATTGATTAAACCCCGCAAATTGTCTACTTTTGGCACTATTATATATGTATATATATTTCATTGAAATAGACATATTCTGAGGTTTATAATATCTGACAGGGTATATGATACACCATGTAGCTCTTTACTGCAGTCAAATGCAGAAAATACTCCAATAATTTTAGCAGTTTTTGTTCTAAGAACTTTTTCTCAACGTCAGGAATGTGTTCTCAATGTTCCCATTAAGTTACTGAATGAATGTTCAAAATATCCAGTTTTTTATGGACTTTCTACAAAATATAACTAGATAATTATTAACATTGTTTCAAAAAGTCTTTCGAAATCTTGTCAGAGCGTTATATTTCTTTTATATAAATGTCCACTAAATTTCTCGGATTTCAATGAAGGCTTTGCGATGCCATTAGTGCTGAATATGATTGTTGTCCTGATTTACCTAATTTATTCTTTATGGTGACTTACAGCAACATTTCCGTTCTAACAAAACCTTTAACTAAGGAAGACAACAAAAGCCAAATAACAAATAACACAGTACTGTACCACAAATAATCTTTCTATTCTGCCCTCTAGTGAAAACTCAGAGACACTGCAGGTGGTTCTTTATAACCTCAAGAAATTGTATAACCTGCAAAGTGCAAAGCCACCACATCCACCGGTGTTTAAAAAGTAGGTAGCACATTTTGTTGACGCAATATATGTAACCCATCAGATTTTGCTACCAGTGTACATTTTAATGTGGAGTAGTGTGGTATGAAGCTGTCATATCACCCTAACATATCTAATCCTTAACCCAACCTCAGAACCATTCGAATACAGTGTTGGTAGCATAATCTTATGGGTTGAATAAAATGTCAGGACACCTGTTCTGTACAACCCAGATCAGTCACGACAGTTTCTGATGCTAATCTGGAAGATGTTCAGTGATAAAAGAAGAAAAAAGGAGATAATTAGTCACAAACAAGTTGCATTTCTTGGTATCATTTGTTTTAATAAATGTCAATTTTATGTAGGCCTAGTATTTAATAATAAATATCAATATTTACTCCGAATGAACGAATAAAAGTCCTAAGAGGTTCATTTATTTCTTTTGTACCCAGAATTAGTATTTCAGATATTGTCTACTCTATGACTGAGGCACTGCAAGCAGACCATATCATTGGCTGGGAAAAACAGTGCTGAGAATCTGGGCAATGCCATCAGTTGTGCTCTCAACAAGGAGTCTGGCCATCTGGAAAGTGCATTGTCTGGCTGCCACCCGAATTGACCTGATAAAGTTCAGGTCAGGGTTAACAACACCCACATTCAAGGACACACAGGGGCGGCTTCTGTGTTCTCTCTCTGAGTATTACTGACAGCTTTACTGCTGACAACATTATTTAAATGTAGGTATTTGTACCCATTTTGTTTACACGTGGATTTTTATTATTATTATTTTTATTTACTTCCCTTTACAGACACAATGGGGCAATCTGACAATTAGTAATACCAGAACCAGTTACCCACGTAAACATGCAGGTAACACTCAATCGACACACACAGATACAATGGTATTTTATAATGACTGTATGGACCTTTTATTTCATTCATTCATTCATTCATTCATTCATTCATTCATTTATTTATTTAATGTTATAATTATTTTTCTTTATTACAAATGAATGCAAATCAAAATTAATAACGAATAAATCTACAGATGTCCAACTCTTGACGTCACTTCCCGCTCTGAATCGTAAGGTAAGCATACAAAGTGTTGTTTTCAGTAGCTACATATTTGCTGTCAAGTATTTAGAGCGTTTACACTGTTAGAACTATCGGTAAGTAAACGAGCTTTATTTTAAAAATTGAAGTAAAAATTACGAAAACCACCGAGCAAGTAAGGAAATGAGCAAATGAGGGGCATCGCCTACTTCTAAATCTGGGATAAACTGCCGTGTTTTCTTAAGTCATTTTTCACACTGGCCCAGTTTGGATGTGTTTTGAATATATTTATTAATTCTAAGTAAATTTCAGGAACTGCTGTATCGTATGTTTAAAGAATAAAAAATATGAAAAAGCTGTTGCTGAAAAATCTCAGAATAAACTCAAATGTGAAATGAAAAAGTGAGGGAAATCTGCACACAATTATTACCTACGAAAGGAAATTAGGTCATTTATAATTTATCATTCACACACCTGAACCAGCTAATCAAGCTCTTTCTAGACATATTAAAAACTTGTGGGCAGGTGTGTTCAAGCAAGTTGGAGCTAAGCTATGCAGGACACCTGCCCTCCAGGACCGAGATTGGACATCCCTGGTGTAAAGGAATTGGCTAATTGAATCTCAAATGCTGTAGTTTACGCTTTATTAATTGTAGTCATGTGGTTGGAAATCATTCAGATAATTATTGTCACATGTAGCTTTGCCACTTAGTTCGCTTTGTAAGCAAAACAAAACATTAAAATGTTCACAGACCTGACAAAAAAAAAAAAATCAGCAAGAAGTAAAAAATACAAAACCTATTACAAAACTATACACATTGCATAATACATTCTACTGTATTGTATAAAGTAACAGTTATTATTTTCTTTCACACTGTATCATTTTGGCACATATAATATTCCTACATTTTAAAGAAGAATACAAATATAGACAAGATAAATAAAATGTCTCCACTAAATCTATTTAATATATGTCCCCTAAATTCTGTTTATGCCTGATAATTACATTTAAACATTTGTGGCCTTTTTACATTGTTAAGCAGCATGTTTGATTGGAAAATTATCTTCAATTTAGTTCCATAAGCATATATGCTTTTCTGATGTCATTGCTCTCTCTGCATCGACTAAAAGCAGTTCTACATTTCATGTTCTCGCTCTTGATGATTTAGGAATTTGATCAGCCTCGGAGGAACCGGAAGCTTGTGAATTTTCGTCAGTCTGTTGATTCCGAGGAGTGTACGAATTTTCAGTCTGCACAGCTGCATGAGTGGGCGTGGAGGCACTGCAATCAAAAGCGGCAAATGAATACTCAGGTGACTCAAATCATCTGCATAAATGAATAATTCAAGCTCAACAAGGTAGGGGTGCACATACTTGCTTTCTCTTTGATGCACTGCCACTCGTGGTAACTGTCCAGATGTTCAACGAGTCGTGCACAGAGTTTCACATGTCCAACATAGTCAAGAAGCACGTCAATAATCGGCCCTGACCAGTGCGAGTAGTTTTCGGTGGAGATCACCTCACAGAACTAGTAAACATGGAAAGAAATTAGATATGAAATGGGCAATATACAGCAGTCAACATTTGAAGTGAGCAAAAAAAGTTGAGCACATTTTTCCTAAGATAAGAATGGGTGTTCAATAGTTTTAGCATGCAGACAAATCAATGTTTATTCATACACATTTCTCAAACTATTTTTTTGCTATAGTTTAGAAAGTGGTAACAAAATATGACATTCATTTCTTTTCCGTTAATGTCAGAACAAATTCATCCTGATAACATGAGATACCTGAAAGAAAGATACCGTATGTCAGAGGTCTCAAACTCAATTTACCTAGGGGCTGCTCAGAGTCTGGGTGAGGCTGGGCCGCATCAGGTTTTCCACAAGAAATTAATTATATTATTAATTACTAATTTATTATTTTTTTAAATCTTACTTTGTGTTAAAAAAAAAACACAAATAGATTTGTGAAGATTGGAATGTTTAAACACAAAATAAGATTTAAAAAAAACAAGTTAATGCTGAATCATTTAAAACAAATACCGGAAAGCAAAACAAGAATATTTCCCGAAACAGGATCTTGCCAGATCCGGCTCAATTTAAGCACTGATTTTTATACATTTATCTGATTTTTATACATTTATGTATAATGTCCCACTGGGCAGCAACTTAAAAAACTTTTTTGAAGTGTTGTGAATGAAGTGCCCTGGGACGAATGTCCACGTGTGCCCAATAGAAAAGAGGCAGCCTCGAGGTACAGAAGAAAACATTCACTGCTGTAACTTTCACTCATTGAGAAATGTTTCTCTGCCTGCGTCAAGCCGATGTCCCACCTCCGAGAGCCATATACCCCACCGTGATTTACAGGTTCATTCAGCTCCGCGCTCAACACTGTAAAATGCCATACATGTCAAACTCGTGGGCCGCACTGACATTAAACTTTCAAATTAAGGCAGGGGACACCAACTATCGTCTTGTGGGCCACATTTGGCTCCAAGGCTGCGAGTTTGAGACCCCTGCCGTATGTAATGGGTTACAATCAACCAAAAGTAAACATTGTTGTGCAAAGTTACTTTTAAAAGTAATATATTAAAACCTTAAGTCTATTTTACTCAAAAATAACATAACACATACTTTCGCATTACTTTTCTAACACTTTATTTTGATGGTCCATTTGAGTATTAGTAGACTGTCTGCTTAATATCTGTTGATACTGACATTTAACAGTCCTTCTACAGACATTTATCTGACTATAAGAAACTTTGCAAGTACATAACCCTAACCCCTACCTAACAGTCTACTTATAGTTTAATGATAATTAGTTGACATTTAGATGCAATGTTAGTTAAATTCAACAAACGGACCGTCAAAATAAAGTGTGACCCTTTCCTAAAAAGTTTTTCACCCGTTAACATGGCAGTATTAACATCAATTAATACTATAAATATATTGTTGGTTCACCATGAGCCATTGAGAGCCTCCTGATATCTTCTTTAGATCCTGTTGGTTTTTAGTCCATTGATGAAGACTTTTGGGGTATATAATTACACAGTTTTAATTTATTTTGCTATTCTAAATGAACTTACATTACGTAAATGATCTAGAGTGTCTGGCACCCATTAGTAAATGCATGAATACAAATATAATAATATCTGATATCGGAATTATTTTTAGTTTGACTTGTCTTCAAAACACTTACCAGAACACAGGTCTTTTCTCTGGTTTCATCAGAATCATATCTCGGATTACGCCTTGGTTTTATAGGTGGATGAGGATTACTACCGTAAACGCAATCGAAACATGACAATGCATCGCAGCCGTTATCCATCAGATACTTCAGTAAGGGCAAGTACTTCATACAGAACATAACAGAGGCTGGAAAGCTAGTCGGATGAGTTGGGATGTAGGCATTAACATTAGCGCCATGTTCAACCAGCTGAGTCACAGTCTGTATGCAACCCTGCCTCAGTGCCACCAGCAGCGGTTTGAATGTATCCAGGTTTGGGTTGGCACCAGCTTCCAGAAGCATGGTGGTAGCTTCGATATTGTTGTTAATGACGGCGAAGTAAAGAGCTGTACTGCGCCGATCTTCATACATCATAGAGCGATCCTCAGACAACATGGCATTGACGTCAAAGCCGGCCTCGATCAGTACTTCCAGAATGTCATTTCTGTTGCGCTCCGCTGCCAAATGGAGAGGGCTGATACCCGAACGCCTCACTCTGGCCCTACTTGTGGCTGGGATCAGCATGGCTATAATTCTGAAAATGAGAAACTTAATGTTCTTGAGTGTTACCTTGCTGGTGCACAGCAAATTTGAATGTCATGTTAGAATTTGATGTCATTAGGTTGAAATGAACATTATAAAAGAGGGAGATGGTTTAAAATTAAGACTGATAATCCACTGAATCCATGGAAACCTTTTAAAAGCTTGTATTTAGTGATTAGAAATAATGAAATTTTAGGAGGAAAGTTCTAGGGTTGGGAACCGAGAATTAGTGAAGAAAAAGTGAACTACGGGACGTAAATGTGAACAATGAACAAAAATATTTACCTTTATGATTTTCAACTGAATCAGGCCAAAACGAATTTTCTGATTTAAAAACTAATTGACAAATTGAACTATCCTAATCATTGTACAGTTACAGTGCTAGGCATATAGAAGTACAAACCTCACAAATCTATTTTTTAAATTCATATTTTTAATAAGAAGCTATACAATATTATATTTGTGCATATACAGATTAGTCAGTAGTGAAGCCAATTTTGGAGCTTATCTCACAAAATAACTTACAGTAACAGTTCAAAAACTAGTACACACAAATTTAGATGTTATAGAAAAATATTAGGTACAAATTTTAAAAAGAAGAAAAATCAAGAGAAGCAAAAACTAGAAAAATTTAGATTAAATTTTGTAGTTTTTGCTTGAATTTAATTCTATTATCTTTTAATTTCTACATATGTTTAGTGACAAAAATATTATTTTAACAAATATATCGGTTTAATATTTATTAAATATTCAATAAATTTATTATGCTGGCAGCTAGCTCTCTGCAACTCTCACATGGTTGCCCACTAAAGCTAAGCAGGGCTGTGCCCGGTCAGTACCTAGATGGGAGACCACATGGGAAAGCTGGGTTGCTGCTGGAAGTGGAGTTAGTGAGGCCAGCAGGGGGCGCCCAACCTGCGGTCTGTGTGGGCCCTAATGCCCCAGTATAGTCACGGGGACTCTATACTGCTCAGTGAGCGTCGTCTTTCGGATGAGACGTTAAACCGAGGTCCTGACACTCTGTGGTTGTTAAAAATCCCAGGATGTCCTTCGAAAAAGAGTAGGGGTTTAACCCCGGCATCCTGGCCAAATCTGCTTCTGGCCTCTGTCCATCATGACCTCCTAACCATCCCCATATCATAATTGGCTTAATCACTCTGTCTCCTCTCTACCAATCAGCTGGTGTGTGGTGTGCGGTCTGGCGCAAAATGGCTGCCGTCGCGTCATCCAGATGGATGCTGCACACTGGTGGTGGCTGAGGAGATCCCCACATTGTGTAAAGCGCTTTGAGTGCCCAGAAAAGCGCTATATAAATGTAAGGAATTATTATTATTATTATTATTATTTTTATTATTATAAATCTGTTTTGTTTAAAAGCACCAACATACATTGCCTATATTCTCTGAGAAATTGATAAAAATATTCATTTTCAAAATGGGGTGTACTCAGTTATGCTGAGCACTGTAGGTGTGGCTTTGAGGACCCGGCTTCTTAAATGTGGAACTATTTTCTAATCATACCCTGCTCTTACTATTATTTGATGCTTTCTTAGTGTTTTTTCACTACTATCATTTTGGTTGAGTTTTTTTTGTGATTCAGAGTAAATTGCATTCTTCTTTTGATTAATATGCATACACAGGAGCTCAACATAGTCACTTTGCGACAAAGTATTGTCTCTCCTGTGTCTATGTATTATCTTGTGATGAAATTCATGTCACAAACAGTACTCTGACCTTCATGCATACCTAAATAGTGTGGGATTATCAGTTAACCGGTGATATTTCTGTCCTTTTAAAGAACGAAGACCTTCACAATGAATATTTACAGTAAATATACAGTTCATACTGAATATATATTTTCATTCCGCTATTCTGAATTTCTATGCTAATATTTTTTATAAACAGATGTGTTTGACCATTGCTGGTTCTAAAACACAACATTCAAACATATGTTCACAAATAACACTTTAAAACATCTCTTGCATTTTTTCATTTAATGAGTTGATACTTAACTCTAATTGGCTCTTATTTGAAAATAGCCAAAGACAGCTCACAACTCTAAATCAAACCGGTTATTCACATTCACATTATGCATTTATTTTGTAGTTCTCTAATGTATAAACAGACCTTTTGTAAAGGTTGTATTGAAATATTCTTTTTTAGCAGTAACATATTTGTTTGTTTTCATATATTTATTCCCAGGCAGCATTTAAATCATCGTAAATGAAGTTGTTAAATGGATTGAAATGGTTAATAGGCCGCGGAAAAAGGATCTTGGAAATTGTTAATATTTTTCACGATTCCCATCCCTAAACATTTCATGCTATCAGGAATAATGCTAATGGATTATTAGTTATACTGTTAGGCGAGGAAAAAACCTACACAGAGTTAAAAAGACATTATATCTGTCAGAAGAAAGAACATTTAAATGCAAATAAATGGTATTTTGCAAATAAGAAAATTTGCTCCGACTTGAGTTAGCTTGAGTTAAGGTTACAGGATTAGCACCCTCTTGCCACAGCATTGCTGTAAAACACCCATTTAGACTTACTTAGTTTCACTGATATTTTTGCGGGTACACCCAAAAGTGAAGAGGTCTTTGCTGAAAATTAATGCAAGATCGTGAGATGTACTATACCTGAACTCTTAAGAACCAATGGCCTTCGCATAAAAATAAATTCTTTAGATAAACCTGAGAACATTTCTCCCAAAGCACATTCGTTCACACAAATACTTTATATTTCTGTACTGTTAAATCATACCCATCTTTGCCACGCTGGGCTGCAATATGGATCGGCAACAGTCCTGTTTTTCCTGCCTTGTTGGCATCTGCATTTTGAGAGAGAAGGAACTCTACAATGTCCTCATGACCATTTTTACAGGCCTCATACAGAGCTGTGGCTCCATCTGTGGCCTGACTGTTGAGATCAGCGCCTGATAAAATTGAGAGAAATTACCTTTGAGATGCATTACATCACAAAACGACAGAAAGAAAAGCACAAACCGAATGATAGGAGATGTTACCATTTTTTAAAAGCATGCGAAGTGCATCCACTTTTCCACTTTGAGCCGCTACAAAGAAAGGAGTGATTCCGTACTTATTAGGCAAGCTGACTTTGGCTCCAGCTTTCATCAGCATCTCACAGATTTCCACATTGTTCCTGCACACACTCTCGTGGAGAGCCGTCCAGCCTTGAATACAGCTCTTATTCACCAAGGCACCGTGATTCAGTAACATGGCAACCAAAGCTGGGTTTTCCTTCTCACAAGCTACAGATATGTATAGAAATAATAACATTTCCATCACATCACTGAAGGTCATATTAAATGAAGAACAACAACAAAAAAGCCTTTTTAAATGAAATGATGTGTATCTGGGACCGTAAGCTAAGGGTTTCAACCTGAACTACAAATAGATTTACTTAAATTTACAAAAGATTAAAGAAGGAAAACATGAATAATGGATTGATGTATAGGATGGATAGATGGATGGAAAGATGGAAAACAATTGGGTACCCAGATGGAAGGACAGACAGACAGACAGACAGACAGAAAGACAGACAGACAGACAGACAGACAGACAGACAGACAGACAGACAGACAGACAGACAGACAGATAGATAGATAGATAGATAGATAGATAGATAGATAGATAGATAGATAGATAGATAGATAGATAGATAGATAGATAGATAGATAGATAGATAGATAGATAGATAGATAGAT
>CAIGQQ010026964.1:16175831-16256361 GCA_903798035.1 Danio albolineatus | reverse complement strand
GATAGATAGATAGATAGATAGATAGATAGATAGATAGATAGATAGATTAAAGCAGGTATTAATTGAATAATCACATCAGGTTAAATATTACCTTTGTAAAGTGGAGTCTCCTTCTCCTTGTTGGTAATCTCAGGATCAGCTCCTTTCTCCAGAAGAATCTCCACACATGCCAGATTCTCTCTGGACACAGCTAACATTAAAGGAGTCTGATCTCTCAAAGTGCGCTGGTTAATCATCCCAGGTTGAGCTACATTCATGATAAGAACCACAACATTCTGTTAGAGCTTGGAAAATAAGATTTGAGTAATTCAGAAATGACTGCACTCTACCTCTCAGGAGAATTTTAATGCATTGATCTTGTCCATAATATGCAGCCTCATGCAAAGGAATCCACCCCTCTTTATTTGGTTTAAGAAGGTTGCACCCTGGTTGCTTGACCATTAGTCTCACTGTTCCTACATCCCCCTCCAAAATGGCCTTAGCAATGGGCTCAAGCTCCCTACAAAAGACAATTTGTTCATACAATGCATTGTTTTAAATTTCGAAAATCAATAAAAGTGACTTTGTTAACTGCCATGTTACATTTTCAGTATCAAAAGTTGTCAGAGCAGAGACCAATGTGCCATAATGAAACAAATCTTCCATTATTCTTTTTTACTTAATATAAATCTGTAGTTATTTATATATAGACCCTTTTCACATGTCCGGGTATCCCATACTTGTATCAAACTTAAAGAGCAGTGAAAGGGAGAGTGCCACTAATTCCAGTTTACTCAAATAACAAAAGAAAACCTCAATGATAATGTAGAACAATGCCAAATTTACTGTCCCTTCCATTGACCCCTTATTAGAAATACCTTTCTTAAGTGTTAACTTTTTTTATTTGATACAGTCATAGTATAATCCAAAGTATAGCTTTATAAATGTACATACTTATGAAAAATATATATATTAAAAACTTTTTTAAAATGTTGATGACAGTTCAGACGCATCATCGTTGTCTTGTGAAAAGGATCTATTGTATGAAATGATAAACTACTGTACTTCAGTAGTTTTTCTCAGGAATTGTAATTTACAGAGTAGTTTTAAAAAATGACTTTTACTTTCCCTTGAGTTTTTAGAGCAGTATCTGTACTTTTTCTCCGCTACTTTCCTTCAACCTGCAGTCAATACTTTATTTTTTCTTGTCTATGGGGATTAGAAAAGTCAGTCTTGCGAGTCCAATCAAATCGCACATAGAAAGTAAATCCATCATACTGAACTACATTAAGACATGCAGCAAACTGTTTGGAAGCATTAAAAGTGTCCAAGAAGATGCTTTACACCAGGGGTGCCCAAACTCTGTCCTGGAGGGCCAATGTCTTGCAGAGTTTACCTCCAACTTTCTTAATTTGCCTAAAGCTTTGGAGAATACCTGGTAAAAGCTTGATTAGTTGGTTTTGGTTTATCTAATTGTGAATGGAGCTAAAATCTTCAGGACACCGGCCCTCCAGGATCGAGTTTGGGCACCCCTGCTTTACATGCAATGACCCAGAGACTGATTAGATTGCATGTCACTTATGAGATGGCAGATGTCGACTATATGATGACTAAAATGGTCTTAAACAAGAACTAAATGCACTACAGAATGTTAGTAAAACACACGCACAAATTACATGTAAAAACCTCAACCATTCCCAGCGTAATACTCACTACTCACTACTCTTGAGTACTTTTAAAAGGGCTACTTTTTACTCATACTGTGAGTAATATTTACAACAGATACTTTAACTCTACTTGGACTACATTTTTTAGGCAAGTAATGGTACTTTTACATGAGTATGATTTTTCAGTACTCTGAAGATCACTCACTCTTCGGGTTCAGGTTCGAGTTGCATAGATCCATCATATCTTCGGTACGCCACCATTGGCTTGCCATAACCAGTCACAAAATGACTCACCGAACACACATTTTTTAGATTTATTTTTTCTCTTTTGGGGAAGAAAAAAAAAGATCATCAGAATCAGATAATTTAATTTAACAACACATGTACTTCAACTGATAATTGAATAATTTTTAATATTTCTTTTTTTGTTTTGGAATATATGAAGAGTTTCGTTGCAAAACGAGATATATCCATTTTAAGAAATGTTGGTTATTTGACATTATTATTGAAGACATCAACAGTCAACTTTATTCACAATTTCTGTACGTTAAACTATTACTTGAGCTCAGTGAATTTTTATGTCCATAAATAGTTCATAAATAAGTCAAAAAGCATGCCAAAATGCAACATATTTATCTTAACATTGTCAAACATCTTAAATTGATTAAACTTAATAAAAACTAAATGGAACAGTATATACAAAGATTGATTATTAATAATAAGATTCTGAGTTAGTTAGTTAGTTAGTTTTGGCCAGAACGTACACAATATAACATAACTTATTCTTTTTTTTGCTGGGGCACCAATGGCTTTAAGCAGGCTTTACTGTGGCATTTGAAGAAAACTTTTGGATCATCAGTGGGAAAATTAACAATAATTTAACAATTAATTGTAAATATTCATAATATTCAAAAACATAATGCCATAATAAACATAATGTGACTATGGCGTGTGCCAGTAATCCAGGCCAGTCCCTGAATGAAAAGGTCGGATAACATACCGGCTGAACTAACTGCAGGATGTTTATCGTTTCAACCATCCTTAATCAGCTTCGGACTAATTGTGATTAGTTATAATATAGATAAGTAAGATTAAGTAAGTTAAATAAACGACTTGTAGCTTGTTACAGAAAGAGTGGAGGCTCCTAAACACCGCTGCTGAAAACCTGTATGATCCGAGCAGGCGGAGCCGCGATGGCGCAGCTTCTGTTTCAGTCCGCGGACACAAGCTCGCCTCGTCCCGTCAAATTTAATGACTTATTTCACTGTAATAATAATAATGTTATTATTATTATTATTATTATCATTATTATTATGCAGCTGGAATGACTGGATAAAATCCAAATGTCAAAAAATGGCGTTTATCGCGTTTTGCAACGAAACTCTTCAGATATATATATATATATATATATATATATATATATATTTCTTTTCTTTCAATTTTATACTTTATTCACCCCAATCCCCCACCCAAACAAATAACCTATATAATATCTTCAAAATTAGAACTTGACACTCTTTAAATGTCAGATTACAGGGGAAATCCAAACAAGTTGATTGGGGCACAGCAAAGGATAGAGTCTCTATTTTTATGCACGGTGGCATGCGAACTCTTGAACTACTCCACTTGCACCTCTTTCTAATGCTGGCCTTTGAATGAGGAGGAACAGGTGTGAAGCAGCCACCGGAGAAGACGCAGTAGGCATCTGTAAGTGATATTGTGACCCTAACCCCCCCCCGTGTGCTGCATCATCAAAACATGACTGGAAAATTCATCCAGCAACACATTAACGTCTATCCTTTGAGCCTGTTTCTTATGTCTCTATAGTCTAATGGAGAAATACAGAAGATGTGAGTGTCCTGTGCTGCAAATGGATATTCATTTTTAATATTCATCATTTAAATTGTAAAATTACTGTTTAAAATAACTGTTTACAAGTTTGCAAATGTAATTTCTGTGCTTTAAAGCTGAATTTTTAGCATCATTACGTGTCCAGAAATCATTCTAATATGATGATCTGCTGCTGAAGAAACATTTATTATTATTAATATTATTATTATTATTATTATCAGTATTGAAAACTATTAAGCTGCTTCATATTTTGTGGTGAAAGTGAAACTATCATTCAAAATAGAAATGTTTTCATATTGTATTACAGTTTCTCCAAAAATATGATGGCAAAAAAATCAACGCTGATAATTATAAGAATGATTATTAGTGACTGCACATCAGCATGTGAGAATGATTGCTAAAGGATCACGTTACACTGAATAGATTGATGCTGAAAATTCAGTTTTAATGACATTATAGATAAATAAAATACAAACAACGTTAAAAAAAGAAAAAAGTTATTTTAAACTGCAATAATGTTTCACAATTTTACACAGATCTTACAGCTGGCTTGATTTAAGATGCTGCTTTGTTTGAACTTGAAGCACATCAGATTTTACCTGGGTGGATTAGCAGGACATGCTGCTTGTTCTGTCTGCTGATGTTGTTGTTGTTGTTGGGGTGGATGTGATGGAGTCTGACGTGCTGCTGCTGATGGCTTGTTCAGAACTCCAGGGGTCTTTGAATTTTCAGTGCCCGACCCAGAGCTGTGGGCATCAGCAAGACTCCGTTCGATTGCCAGGTGCAGGAGCTCATCATCAGACAGGTTGCTATAGAGACTGTAGTCAGCAAATTCCAGGTTAGTCCCTGTGGTTCCTGGTAAAGACACATGGGTGGCTGCCATGATGGATCCTGAGACAAGCAAAACAAGCATTACGTAATGACAGACAACTATTCACATGCTTGTAAGGAGATTAAACTACATGACTAAATGGTAAATCTGACAGGTTTTTTATGTACACATGAACAACCAAACACACTGATTTCAAGGTTTCAGATCATCAAACAAGTTTAACCATTAGTCAAAGATAACACAGGCAATCACATCATGCAATTTTCAAATGAACATATTAATAATGAATGGAAAACTAAATACAAATCTACCCCCCCCCCCCCCCCCCCCAGCCACTCCCATGCCAGATTACTGCCACACCTGTTCACAATCAAGAAATCACTAAGACCTGCCTGACAAGTAGGGAAGTAGACCAAAAGATCCTCAAAAAGTTAGACATCATGCTGAGATTCAAAGAAATTCAAAAAACAAATGAGAAAGAACATAATTAAGATCTACCTGTAAGGAAAAGGTTATAAAGATATTTCTTAATCTTTGGGACTGAACCACAGTGGGACCCATTATTTACAAACATGGCAAAAAACATGGAACAGTGGAGAACCTTCCCAGAAGTAGCCGGCCGACCAAAATTAACTAATTCAACTGATCCAATATACAACTAATGCAATAGGTCACTATTGGACCCCACAACAACATTCAAACTTAGATTCTGCAGCAGGACAATGATTCAGTGCATACCAACAAGTCCACTTCTGAATGGCTGAAGAATTTGGAGTGGCCTAGTCAAAGTCCTGACTTGAATCCAATTGAGATGCTGTGGCATAACCTTAAAAATGCGGATCATCCTCGAAAACAATCCAATGTTATCAAGTTATCGAAAACGCTTAATTGCTGTTGTTGCTGCTAAGTGTGGCCTAACCAGTTATTAGGGTTAGGAGCAAACACTTTTTCACACAGGTCTATGCGGTTTTGTGTTTTGTTTTCCCTTAATAACATAAACCTTCATTTCTAAACTGCATGATAATGTTGACCTATTGTCTTTCAAAAATATTTATATTAGTTTGAAGATCTGAAACATTAAAGTGTGGCAAATATATAACTTTTTATTAATGTCAATATAAGTTTTGCTATACATTTCAAAAACAATGCATAGAAGTTGGAAAAAACTAATCAGTATTTGTACTTATAAGTCAATGGATAATTTGGAATTTCTAATAACTGTTTATAAAATATACTGGCAATTACTGAGTTATATACACAGCTTACATGCAGCACAATTAAAACTTCTGCAATTGTAAACCATATATTATGGTAAAGATCATTTTAATCAAGTGAAAAAAGCATGACCAACAACCATTGCGCAATAAATGATTCTGCAAAAGCATTTTTACAACATTACTTTAACAATCATCCAAATCACACCAATACTCACCCTCTTGAATTACTTCTCTTTTTCCCTTTTCTCAGCGGCGTGTCAGATTTCCAAACAGATAAACTTGCTTTGTTGTTCCCCAATGTCTAGTGACACACTTAACACCGGCTCAGCAGCGACCTGTTTAGCTCTCAGCAAAAGAGAGGCCTTTAACTGTCACTGTCACCCCACACCGTCTGTTTAGAGGACACGTGATGTCCAGCATGCCAAGATTACTTGACCAACTCTGAGCCACTGCCGTTCTTGAGAAGCTGCATAAATACAGTACCAAACCCTCATTACAGTTAGCAAAAACAGTTAGAATTGCTCTTCTAGAAATATAGCTCAAAATACCCACACTGTAAAAAATGCAGGATTCTACAAAATTCCTTTTTGTCGTCTCAACGTAAATCGAGTTGTCTAAGTTGTCTTAAGCTGTCCTGCTCAGAAAGCTCAAAAATTGTGTTGTTTCAGCTCATTTTAAATAAGCAGTTAGAACAAGCTGCAAGATACTAAAGGATTTGAAGTGAATAATATAATATTTTTTTCTCAAAAAACAAAGAATGATGAGTGATTATACTGTTGAGCTGTGTGGGTAAATTACGGTTGGACTTTCTATATACATTGTCAACCCTTTGGTGTGGAACTGGGTTAAATTGTTAGGCTGTCTTTGCTGTGTCAGGTTACAGGTGTGTCAAGGCTACGAGACAAACAGGACATAGAATTGCATTGTGTGAATGCCTTATTCCTTATTTATAGGTGAAGCTGTTAAGTTAAGGTCAAATGGACGTTTCATCAAGGTTATGAACTGCAGTCATGCTTTGTGTTTGTGTTTTGAGTTGTCTTTGTGGATTACGCATGAATAATTTGACAAAGGTTATCAAATAAGCAGGACGGTGTGGTAATAGACATTAGGTTAGTGTGCAGATTTGCAATTGGATGCCCTTGTTTTAAAATAAAGGCCTACAGCTAGCGGTTATAAAAGAGTGCCTCCGTGCACCCTTTGACATTTTCTGACTATGAACAAAATGAACTTTGATTCTGAGTGACATTTATAAGCAATTTTGAGTCTTCTGGTGGTACTTTAATGTCAGTGATTAACTGTTGTGTTTTTATAAAAAAATATTTCTGTTCTGTTTCTGATGGGGTTTTTTTCTCAGGTTTTTGGAAATTTGATCGTGGTTTTATTATTAGGTTCTAATAATGTTTTTTTTTATCATTATAATTAGTGCTGATTATGTCTGTTTTTTCATTGTATCTTACTTTTTAATATTTAAGTATTTACATATTTTTTTTATTTAACTTAATATGCCAAATAAATAGGCTGGTTCAATTTAACTACTATAGCTGAAAAAATTGTTTACATAATTTTATTTTTCATAATAAGTTTAAATAAAAATTAGAAATTTAAGCAAAAAGGATAAATATTTTATTGATAACTGGATATTTTAATATTTTAAGGGCACCTACTTTTACACCTTTTTCAAGATATAAGAAAAGTCTTTTGTGTCTCCAGAATGTGTCTGTAAAGTTTCAGCTCAAAACACCCAGCAGATTATTTATTATACCTTTCAGAATGTTGGGATTTTCTGCACACAATGTAGCTGTTTTTGTTGCCTGTGCCTTTAATAATAGTTCTCCCCACTCACTGTTCCAATGTGCCTGCCAGAGTGTGCCTCAATCTCCACTTTGGCTGCGTCTGATAAACAGCAAAGTGACAGATATGAAGGAAGCAGATCTCACATGTTTGTGAGAAATACTAACGTAAGAACTTTCCCAATGATTATTTGATGTATTTGTTGTGGAGTTAATTCAAGCCTTTCTGCAGTAATGAGTCATTACAAAACACACAGACAAACACACAGCACACGTTTAACTTTGCGCTGTTTTTGCATGGCAAATGTTACAGGTTGCACATGTTAATGTACAAAATAAACCTGAGTTAATGTCCACAAACTGGGATTGAAGCGTCTTCTTTTATAATTTTACTGACATGCGGCTGTGGTGATAAAGACAGTAAATTGATTGAACGATTGATGATCACAGAGAGCTGAACAGATCTTTTAATCCTAGTCGATTTATGCACATCCTGTCTTGTTGATATGATTATACGCCTTATTACAGAGAAATGTTAATACACGTCTGTCAATCAATTTGTTGGGCGGGAAACCGCTCTCTTACGTCACGTTGCGGTGGGCCTCAACATGGGAGGGATTTGGATCCTATGTTAACGTCAGGAAAAAAAAAAAAAGAATCTTATTGTGTTTCTATCACTCCAGTATGACTGTGGACACACTATACCAACACACAATTGTCCAAACAGCTTAGAAAAGATGATTTTCATAATAGGTGCCCTTTAATGTCTATTCCAAGTAACAAAAAAAGAAAATGTGAACATGTAATGTAATGTGTATTAATGTAGCGCATTTATATGGCCATATTCTGCTTCACAATCATGAGAGGGGCATACCTGTCAACCTCCTGTTTTTCCCAGTATTCTCCCGTATTTTACAGTTCTATCCCGCTATCATCCCGTAAAGGTATTTTCCCGTATTTCTCCTGTATTTACAGTCTTTCTCTGAAGGGTGGCAATAAACATTAATGAGCCGATCCTCCCAATACGCATACTGCCGAACCACCAGGGGCCGTCTCTTGCTCTTAACTGCGAGTCTGTTCTGTGCTTTCATTTTATTAAGGCATGAAACACTTTGAAATAAATACTGTATAAAAATGGCGGGATTCTCTTTTCTTTTCATTACAGGTGCCGACGCTCCTCCTATGCAATCCTCAAAATGCGTGACTGTCAGCTGACGTGCTCCATAGTTATAAATAGACGATGTTTCCCGAACGGATTCTGTACATGCGATTTGAAGCGGAGCGAAAGTGGATACTGGGTTTTGGGTGCGTGTTTGAACAGACATATATACATAATTTATAATAATAATAACATCTAAAGATGTCGATCTTGATGTTTTGCATTTTTTTTAAAACATGACAAATTTTTTCCCTAAATGAGCATAAAACATAAGGAAAGCAATCAAATGCTTTCATTATAATATTATATGTGTGCATTTCTAAAGTGACACCACTGTTATTTAATATAATCAAACAAAAAATCTAAATAAATGAGATTCAGTCGTTGCTCTTTATTCAGAATGTATAAGTTATACAGTAAGAAAAAGATTGAGCGTTTAACTGACCGTTTAACTGTTTATTTACAAAACAGCTCCAGAAGAACATATTTAAAAAAATTTTGGGGGGGATTATTTATAAAACATTATATAATTTTTAGAGTTATTATTTAATTGATCAATTATAGTTTAATTTATTACTAAGACTTAAATGCATGAGTGGGAGATATGGTGGCAGAGGTCATATTTACAGTTTCTTGGCTAATTATAGAGCCTATCAAAGGCTCAGCTATCTGCATGAGCATACAGTAGAGGTATGATAGTAATCAATCAAGTGATTTATGTCTAGAATGTAATCAAGGTGTTCTTAAGGGATGTAAACCTATACACATCATAAGACTTTCGTCAGTGAAGCGTTTTACCTCTCACCTCAAAGTTTAATTTTGTTTCTGCATCTTGTTCCCTCTACTCTTATTTGAGATTCATAACAGCTGTGATCCCGATGAAGAGCTCAAACTCCACCATCTGTCATGAAGCAAGACCAACACACTTGATAACAGCTTGCACGGGTTTCCTTTACTATTCTGAGAGCATTTTGTGGCACTGAAAGTAATATTTGTCGAAGTGGGCATTGAGGTGTTTTTGTGAGGCATTTGCTTAAAAGGTTTTTGAGCTGAAAAATAAAAATAGTTTTAAAAACAAATTTTTATAGACCCGTTTGTCCTGTTGTTGGTGCATCAAACAGTATATGCAGCTTCATGTTGCACATCCAGTATCAAAAACAACGCAAATTCTATAAACTTTCAACTAGGTCTTGTTGGGGACAAGATGTTTCACATGATAGAGAGCATTTGGTAACAATGATTAGCATGTAAATCCTTGATTCTTATTCATGGGAATGGGAAATTGCATGTTTTAATGCTTTTATGATCTAAACGTGAATTTTGTCTTAGTTTGGAGTGCACCTTATAGGATAGTTCACCCAAAACTAAACATTTTGTCATCACTCTTCTGTCACAGATCTGCTTGAGTTCTTGCTTCTGTTTAACACAACAATAAATATTTTGGGGGAAAAAAATTTGAAAACCACTTACCACTGACTATTATATAACCACTGACAAAAACTATTGTTTTTTTCTACAATGGTTATCAGTATCTAGCTTTCCTCAAAATATCTACTTTTGTATTCAACAGAAGAAAGAAATATAACTCATAAAGATTCGGAAAAACTCAAGCTTAAAAGAGGGAGTGAATAATCGTTTTAGGGTATTTAGGGTATCCGGCAGCTAGCTCTCTGCAACTCTCACATGGTCGCCCACTGAAGCTACGCCTGGTCAGTACCTGGATGGGAGACCACATGGGAAAGCTGGGTTGCTGCCGGAAGTGGTGTTAGTGAGGCCAGCAGGGGGCGCCCAACCTGCGGTCTGTGTGGGTCCTAATGCCCCAGTATAGTGACGGGGACACTATTCTGCTCAGTGAGCGCCGTCTTTTGGATGAGACGTTAAATCGAGGTCCTGACTCTCTGTGGTCGTTAAAAATCCCAGGATGTCCTTCGAAAAAGAGTAGGGGTTTAACCCCGGCATCCTGGCCAAATCTGCCCTCTGGCCTCTGTCCATCATGGCCTCCTAACCATCGCCATATCATAATTGGCTTAATCACTCTGTCTCCTCTCCACCAATCAGCTGGTGTGTGGTGTGCGGTCTGTCGCAAAATGGCTGCCGTCGCGTCATCCAGGTGGATGCTGCACACTGGTGGTGGCTGAGGAGATCCCCCCATTGTGTAAAGCGCTTTGAGTGCCCAGAAAAGCGCTATATAAATGTAAGGAATTATTATTTATTATTATTATTACTAACATACTGATATAACACCAGTCAAATCAAGTATGTGACATTGACTTTTAGAATCTATATACAGTATGGGCTAAATAAATGGTTTTAATGTATATCATGTAAATAAAATGTAATGTTTTCCATTCAAAAGGGGTCATTTTAAATCGTTTATTGCATATTTTGGCATATGTACAGTGGAAGATGTGGAAAACATGGAACATATCAACATCTTAAGGCACACCACTCTTACATTCAAAAAATAATGTTAACTTTTATTAGAAAGACAATCATCATCAAATAGTAACTTTTGACCAAAATGTGTTTGAAAGTTTTACATCTTTCTATTTCTATGTCTTACTACTAATCTCAAACATTTGTATGTGCTATAGACTGAACATACAGTTTACTGTGATACACATCCATGCTTTCTCACATTTGTAACAAAATCAAATTGTACACAATCTTTGTTCGTTGCAACTTTAATACCTAAAATATCCAATTATTTTTAAATCCAATTATTATTTACACAAAACCTTAAAGTGCAAGTACAGTACATTTGTTTTCGCACCCATAGAAATAAAATTACATAGCCAGCACTTCGTTTATATCAGTTGTGTGCTACTGTTGTCATTTTGTACAGTATGTATACTATATACATTTTAAGATTATATTTATATTTACACGCATGAATTAAGAACAATTACCTATGCAAACTGAAAATACTTGTGCTAAAATATTCATTTTCAAATCTGATTTAAACCTTTAATTCATCTTTTAAATTCAATATAACTAACTGTTTCTCTGTACCAAAATACTTCAAAACAACATGTTCTGTAAATAATGAAAAATGGCACAGCATTTATGACAGGATACCCTCAAACGATTCTCGTTCATAAATCAAGAACTTGTTGAGTCTTGCTGGCAGAGAAAGAGTATGGATTTGATGCAGTCTCTGTACTCCGAGTTGTTGACGAACCTTTATTCTGCACAGATTCATCAATGTGCATGGAAGAACTGAAACAAAAAGACTTTTTTTTAATTCAGTTTCAAGAGTTCACACTTAGCTGATGATTGATTATAAAGCTAGTTTGGCATGCTGTCCCCGCAGAGAGCCCTGAGCTCATAAGATCCTCAAGCCCGGGGCTCCCTCCCATTTGCAAGAGGGGAGTTTGAGCTCTGGTAGATCTCGAGAACTCCCCTGCTGTAGTAGCTAATGAACACATAGTGATTACTCTTAAGAGATAACTACTTACTAGGAGCATATCTATTGTGCCAATTCGGATTAGTTTACGTAAGTTGCATTTTTTTGGATGGTTGGAGGAAACCGGGGAACCGTGAAACCCACGTGAGCACGAGGAAAATGTGTAAACTCTGCACAGAAACCTCGGCTGGCTTGGTTAGGAATAGAACCTGTGACGTTCTTGCTGTGAGGCAATGCTAACCACAGGGCCACTGTGCCACCCATCTAGGAAAGGTAGAGGAGTAGGGGTGGAAGGGGGGATTCTTCAAAATGAAGATGGCTGTGATATAGAACTTTGGGTATTTATAGTGGCTTAGGAATCATCTGATTGGTGAATCATAAATTGGATAATGCAGGACCAGCTGCAAGCAATCATAAGCACTTGATCCTCTTGAAATTAGTTTATAAATAAACTTCACTTATTTGAAAAATTATTTTAGCCAAAATTGTCAGTAATATGACAAATTCTACACTTAAAAAAATAATTTTTAGTTGAATCAAATTAACGTTTCTAGTCATTTCAACTTACATCAATCAGACTGACTAAAAATAGCAAGTTAAACTTTGCATAACTTTACTTAAATAAGTTTGTTGTCTTGACTTTTTGTCATTTAAATTTTTACTGTGTAAAAAATGAAGACAGTAGAAGAAGAATTATAATGAATTTTCTTACCTGCTTTTTCTTTTACATGAGCCCAGTCTTTGTTGCTGTCTAGGTGTTCGGTTAATCTAGAGCAGAGTTTAACTTGACCCACGTAGTTAAGTAAAGTGTCAATAATGGGTCCAACCCAACCACTGACTGAGGGAGCAGAAATGATCTCACAAAACTGTGAAAAAAGGAGAGAACTTTATTTCATTGTAAAAGAAATAGTAAACATTTAATATATTAATAACACTTAGTCATGTATATTTACTACTCTAGATTATTTTTATATTCTGTTTTAGAAAGTATTAGTAAATCATTTATAAAACATGTTTATATATATATAATTTAATTGGATAGGTCCAATAAATGTTTTTTGTATGGATATTTAAAGGGGTGGTCCACTATAATATCATATTTTAAACTTTAGTTGATGTGTAGTGTAGCTGTGTGAACATAAACAACATCTCTGAATGTAAGACGCTCAAAGTTCAATGCAAAGCGAGACACTGGCTTTTACAGAGTTAGCTTAGCAAAGCCTACAGTAAATGAATTTTGAAGACTACAAAAAAATACAGGCTGGTTAATGATGTAATAAACCCTTCAGGTTATAAACATACACCCCGTGCAGCTAAGGGGTGTGGCCAGATGTGCTGTAATGTGATAGCAGGACTATTCCTGTTGACATGGAGCCGATCCGCAAATCACAGCACATTATGTTAGCTGCCTAATCAGAGCCTCTTGAGGGCGGGCTTTTGGAGGAACTAGGAAATAGGACAGTCATTTTCATGTTAGCTTAGTAGCTGTATATAATCAAAGTAAGATATATGAAAATATAATGCGCTTTTTCACAAATAAAGCATGAGCACACATTGCTTTGCACTCCGTAAACAGAATCAAGCTTTATAAATACACTCTGGATCACCCCTTTAAGGGTTTAAGCTTAATTTAAATTTTCTATAATTAAATATAGATAAAGAATAAATATAGATAAAGAATAAATATAAATAAAGAATAATTTTTTTTAAAGTAACATTTTCCGTCATCAATTATAAAGCTTATGAAAAATTGTAAATAACTTCATAACAGAATGTTATGAATACTTTGTTTAAAAAAAATATATGTGTATATGTTTATTATAAATGGATATAAAGAGTATTATTTTATTTAAACCAATAGAAATATTTTTAAAGCGATTAATAGACCACAGAAAACATTTTCTGACATCATTTTGTCATCCTCCATTTGTTACAAACCAATGAGTTTTCTTCTGTTAAACACAAACAACAGCTAAAGAATATTGGTAACCGAATAGTTAACAGCAACCATAGATTTCCATAGTATTATTTTTTTTACTGTGGAATTCATGGGCCGTCATCCACTCTCCAATTCTTCAAAATATCTATTTTTGTGTCCAGCAGAAGAAAGAACCCCCCCTTCCATCGCCTTTATTTCTCAATAAGCAGTTTTTTGCAAGCAAGCAACATTGTAATCAGACCAAAAACAATATAAAATCAGGCTGTGTAAATAAAGTTCTCATGATGAAATCTGAATTAAAGGTACTGTACTTAACATTAGCATATGCCTAAATAGTTACAGTGTTGACATCTCATTAAGAAATATACCTCTACACAGTAGTCCGATGGATCCTCGTTTAATAAGTACATTGTTTCTCTTCCAGCTGGTCTTGGTTTTAATGGGGGATGAGGATTACTTCCATACTGACACTTAAAACATGCCAGTGCATCGCAGCCGTTGTCCAGCAGATACTTCATCATCATAATGTACCTCATGCAGAAAACCAGAGCTGCTGGGAAGCTGGTGGGATGAGTTGGCAGCATGGCATTTACATTGGCACCGTGCTTCACCAACAAGGTCACCATTTCTATATTTCCTTTCCTCACGGCCACTAGAAGAGGGTTGAATATGTCCAGGTTTGGGTCAGCACCTGCTTCTAACAGCATAATGGCGGCCTCAATGTTTCTGTTCACCACAGCCGAGTATAAAGCTGTGCTGCGGCGATCCTCATACAGTTTAGACCAGTCGTCTGACAGCATGGCATTGACATCATATCCAGCCTCAATCAGTATTTCTAGGACGTCGTCTCTGTTACGCTCGGCTGCAAAGTGAAGGGGACTGATGCCGGAGCGTCTCACTTTGGCTGTGCTGGTTTTAGGAATTAACATTGCGACTATGCTGAAGAACATTTAAAAAAGAGAGATTTATTTCTTTGTAAATAATCAGATCCGTGAGAATATTAAGACAGACTAACAGATTTTTGAATAAGCATATATAGATGGAAATTAGGTAGTATGTAAAAGATATGTCTAGGCCTGTCACAATATATCGACTTATCGCACAATACATGGACATGACCTCAATGATTTTTGGTGATGCAATATATATCATCCATATATAAAAACCAATTCTTGCAACATTTTAGCTGATTGCACAACCTCCCTATCTCTATTGGAGGTGTCAGTGTCAGTATGATTAAAAAACACTAGAGTATTTACCATAAATGACTAAATTACTTTGATGTGGGTGCAACTGAACAACTGAAAATAGATCTGGTAGCGGATATCATAACCTCTGTTACTTTTTATCTTGCTTTTGTTAAATGTTTTTGTTAACATTTGTTATTATTTGGATTATTATTGGATATGTGTTTTCACATTTTGATTCCAATGCCTAATCATTAAATTATTAAAATGACTAAATTAAATTAAATATCCTTAAGAATAAAATATTATGTGTTCTTTTAAATATTGTACTTGCGTTATGATGCTATTAGATTGCCATTCTGGCATTATATAATGAGTGGCCTAAAATTGTCTTAAAATGACAATAATATTGTTTAATGCTATATGTTTTGGTACAACAATATTATACAACAAACAATAGATATTGTGACAGGCCTAGATATGTCATTTCTTGACTGTTTAACTTAAACACACACACACACACACACACACACACACACACACATTCTCTAAAAACAAAAACATCGGGAGAATTACTTCTGGAACCACCACTCCTGGAAAAGTGAACAGGCACTAATGCACTTTATAGACCACTTCATGATGGGATTGACCAGATTATAGGGATAGTTTACCCAAAAATAAAAATTCTGACTTCATTCACCCATCATACATTGGTTTCAGACCTGTTTGTGTTTCTTTCTTCTCTTGAAAAAACTCACAAAAGGCAGGTACACTGAGGAATGTCAAAAAAAGGCCATTGACTTCCATAGTATGTTTTGTTCCGATGGCTCTTTTCCACCAACATTCTTCTGAATATCCTGCTTTGTGTTCAACAGAAGAAATAAATTCCTAAAAGTTTAGAACCACTTGACTGTGAGTAAATTGTGGGGAAAAGTTCAATTTTGGGTGAACTATCCCTTTAAGAACTTCAAAGAGCTGTGCAATATAACTGATATGACACTGCACTGACCTGTCATGACCATTCTTTGCTGCGATGTGAATAGGAAGCAATCCGGTTTTGTTGGCTTTGTTAGCATCTGCTCTTTTTGACAGCAGGATCTTGACAACTTCAACATGACCATTCTTGGAGGCCTCATACAAGGCTGTTGCATCATCATTAGCCTGGGTATTGATATTACCTCCTAAACAACAGGTAACTGAGTTAAAGACGCTTGATTAGAGTTAACAATTATATCTAGGCTTGCCATCTGAAAAAAATAGTACCTTTATGTATTAGGTAGTTAAGCACATCGACAGCGTTACACTGAGCAGCTGTAAATAAAGAGTCAATCCCATAAACATTTCGGGCCCACAGCTTTGCCCCTGCGTGTATCAACATCTTACAACTCTCCAACATTTTGTTCCTCACTGCTTCATGTAGTGGAGTTCCTCCTTGGACGCAGGCTTTGGTTGGTGTAGCTCCAAATCTCAAAAGAAGCTCCACTAGCTCTTCATTAGCTTTCTCACATGCTGTAAAAAAAAATCATTATTCATACAGCAGTTCCAAACTCTCTCTGGTCAATTGCGCCGATGTTGACAGAAATCAAACAATGTTGTACCTTTGTACAATGGGGTCTCCCACTGGTTATTTGCAATGTTTGGATCAGCTCCTTCCTCCAAAAGGTGTTCGACACTAGCAACGTGTTTGCGACACACAGCTAGAAGGAGTGAGGTCTGATTTTTGTGTGTTCTTCTGTTGATTGTATCTGGTTTAGCTGTGAGGAAAGAGATAGATGGTTTGAGTTTTTGACTCTGGACTGGACACAACTGATTAATTTCTCACCTTTGAGCAAAATCTTAAGGCACTCCACATGGCCGTTGCATGCACATTCATGAAGCGGTATCCAGCCATCTTTATTGGGTTCATCAAGATTTTTAGATTTGCTATGAATGAGGTCTTGTAGAGCCTTTGCATCTCCTTTCCAAATGGCTGAGAGAAAGGGGTCCAAATCACTGAAAAGAGGAACAATTGTGTGAACCAATCTTAAGAAATGCACTATTATTATTTTGAATAAGCATTGTGTTTGGTTTTGACTCAAAATGTGTAGGAGTTATTGACTTATATTCTCTTTTTTAGAAGAGTATTTGTCAATAGCTATGTTTCCATCCAAAGATGTGGATTAAATTTATGCGCAAAACTGGATTATCGCATAAAAGACATGTGTGAATAAAGCATCAAAAGAGAACAAAGAGTCAAAGAGAACAAAATTGTCACTTCCTAATTAACTGGCGCCAAATATCAAAAGTAAAAATGGAATTTACTGAGGTAGGAGAAGCTGCGTGAATCTTTTTCTTATTTATACATTTCTTGCGCCTCAGAAGACAAACTCTTTAAGGCAAGTCATTTCACTCTGCGGCCATGGTTGAAACACCTCTTAGGCAGTATGCTCTGTCTGAATGGGGAAACCTCAAATTCTCCAATATTGCTTGCCAAGCTTATGAATAAATTTTATGTTAGGAATCAACTATGAAATCAAACAACAACTGTCTCTTTAGTTTCATTTCTAAACGTTTGAATCACACAAAATCTGCAGAAAATTGTCTGGTTTGAGCCCCTCACCCGGAGACTCGTCAGTCTATAGCGATCACTGATTGGCTCCTGTACTAAGGCTTCATTCGCCATATTGACCGTTACACTTTTTCCCATTCAAAACTACACGAGTGACACGTCTTGTGTATTCTATAGTCTTTGCAAATACTGAAATGGTTAAGGTGTTTTAGAATGACCAAAATAACATTTCAGATAATGTGCTCAGCCTGCTGGTTTGTCCATTCACACACATTTTTATCATCGCATGATCTCTTATAACAAAACCACATGACCTTTTTAATGCGCATACTGGAATTTGTTTGGTAAGTGTTTCCATCTTAGTTTATTCTTATCGAATAAAGTTTATTTTACACAATTATGCGCAAACTCTTTATATGCGCATTTTCAAAATTGATGCGCATCTTGGTGTTTCCATCAACCATTTGTTTATGTGCATATCCAAAATGTGCACAAAAATAGAAACATAGAATCAGTTAGAATCTGGCAACAAGTGATAAATTAAGAAGAAGTCACTCAATCACTCATTTACATGATTTGTTCAAATCTCAAAAGAAACCTCACTATCTCTTTAGCTTTCTCGCATGCTGTAAAATCATACATTAACATGTATAAAAGTTTCAAAGTATGCCATTGGTTCAGTTTTAAAGGAGTTTTATCAGTTTAGTTTATCCCTTACAAAAAATTAGCCATGATTTTATTACAGTAATGATTTTGCTTGGGACAAACAATATTGGTTACTATTTGTGAAAACATAATAGCTTCAAAAAAAACTTGTGCAGGTGTGTGCAATTCACATTTCATCCACAGTCTTGTAAAGTACATTGTTAGACCAGTAAATGGCCAAGTCATGAAGGATGAATAAGAGATTTGTTTTTCATTCGAGCTGTTTGTCCAAAAATGTATTCATACAGAAAGCAGCTTTGGCGGCATCTGAAATCACACAGTCTTCTTGAAACCTCATTAAATCTCATATTGAATATTGTGTGTCTTTTGAATGTGTAGTATTTATTAAATTCAAACACATTTTGCATGTTGTCAGCATCACATGACCTACCAGGATCTGTAGTGTGACTTCACTACCATTTATACTCTCATAATAAGTAGGAAGTACTAATATGTAGTTACTCATTAAACTGTTTATTGAAATTGCAATCATTAAAACCTGTTTAGCGTTTTACATATTGAGAACATATAGACTTTCAACTTTTTCTGTCACACTACCCTTATACATATCAATCACAAGACATGCAAATCACTTGATGTTTAGCAAGCATAACTAGTAATGATGAGAAAAGTAAAAAAGTCGATTGTCACAATTTTCAACTATAAATAAGAACATATGGATAAATAAGTACACATGAATATGCAAAGTGGGTCAAATCTCTCCTGTTACTCACTTTACAGTTTGCACTGTGACCCGCAGGTGTCCATTGTGCCTTGTCCATGCAATCACCTTGTCGCTGTCTTTACTAAAAATATGATTTTGAGCATCTCTGTCGATCATTGTTTTCTTAATTTCACTGAAAACAGAACAACACAATATTATTTACTGTATAGATTTGCAAGAGATTTAATAATAATTATATGTTTTAAAATATTTTTAATTCAAAGCCATGTGGTTGTGCATGACAAGACCGGGAAAAACATCACCTGGGTGGGTTGGCTGAATTAGGGTTGGCTGGACGTCTTTGTGCACCTTTTGGGACAGCTAGCTGTGTGTGGGCCTGCACTTGCCGATTCTGCCATGGAGATAAATTTGTTTCAGCTAGGCTTCGTTCAATGGCTAACTGCAACAGCTGTTCTTCAGACATGTGTGCATAAGCACTGTAGTCCTCCAGCTCTCCGTTTGCTGTCCTTGATGCTGCCATTGTCACTCTGGCTGCTGCCATTTTGCACCTGTGACAGTAAAACTGCTCATAAAGTTAAGCACAGACGAACATGCAAATAACATATTTCTGAACAATCACATACAAGACAAACACAAAATTCGCTTCAGGATTAATTAAAATACCAGTAAGATTTTTTTTTTCAATTTGAAAGGTCCACAACATCATTATTACTGTCATTAATTGCATCTACTGTACCTCCTAACTTCTGCAGGATATCAACAATTAGGTTGAATGTGTTGCATGCGTGTCTGCTTCTTCCTCTCTCCAGCAGTTGCTGCTGTGTGCTTTATGAGGAGTCTGTGAGAGGTCTTGATTTCATATCACGCAGTAAACAAACTGATTACCTTATAAATATATCTGCCTGGACTGCATGTGATTCATTAGAGCATGTCTGGCTTAGATGCAACATGATCTTTTTTTGCATGTGAGCCAAGAAACAGGAAATGTGGGACAACTAGACTTGTGTATGTTTGTGGAAATCCACTTTAAACAACTTTTGAAGAGACGGTTAACCCAAATATTTTAATTCTGCTATCATTTGCTCAACCTTCAATTGAAGTTTCTTCTGTTGTGCACAAAAGAAGACATTTTGAATAATATTTGAAACCAGTAATCTTTTATCGCTAATGTCAATAAGTTCAAACCTTCTTCTGAATATCTTCTTTTTTTTGTTCAACAGAGTATTGAAACTCATAAGGGTTTGGAACCACTTAAGGGGCTAAACGTCGAGCGAATTTTTGTTTTTATTCTGAATTTCCATAAATGTATTCGAAATTGCAGCAGGTATACAAATCTTGCAATATTGAACTAAACTCGTAGTTAAATATGCAGAAACAGGAATATAAATGATTTTATTTAAATGTGTTTGTGTACAATGTGTACATTATGCTGTAAAGATTTGCATTGTGTCATATGAATCCCACTATACTGCTTTCTACATGCATTGTTTACATATTTACAGCACGTCACCTTTCTCTATACGTAAATACAATTCAATGGTGTAACGTTTTAGTGACCCTGTTTTCTGAGACAGCTGTCTCTGAACGCTTGCATGTGCTGGAAACCTATCTGTGACACTGTAAACATCTCAGATGGATATTCATATCGCTTGTATTAAATGACTCAACTGTTTTTTATATATGCAGCAGTGTGGCAATGAAGGTTTACAGCTTGAAAACAGTGCAATAATGCAATCTAAAATTGGGTATGTTGATAATGAATCATATTTCTGATTGACGTTTGTCTGTAAACTGGCGGCATTATTGTTCACAATCATATTTCTACTAAGCTATGAGTGAATAGTATGCAATTATGAAATTAATTTTGATTATACTATCGTGTATATTAATGTGGTTCAGCTCAAGAATATTTAGGTTAACAGATTTCTTTCCTTTCACACACCTCAAACATAATGCTAATTGTTTACCTCATTGTATTTTATTTATTCATTCATTTAGTTCAGTCATTATTTCTTCCAATATAGTCATCCACTTACACCAGTAAGATTTTTTTTGCACTAAGGCTGCAATAATAGTAAAAATGTGGGATTAATTCCACAGATTTTCACTAATCGCCATGTAGTGCGTAAAATCGGTACACTGGCACCATCCTCTGGTTAAAATACGTAACTTTTCTGCAAAACTTGTATATTGTATAAATAGTATGCTCTAAAACAAACAAATAATAAATATGCAAATAATTACACAGAATTCCTTGTCATATCATCAGCATAATCGAGTTTTATCATATTTCATTGCATTCACTTGATTTTTTTATTAAATCGGTTAACCTAAATTGGCTTTGCAACGTCAAAAATATTTTAAACATCTAAATTAGCCTATGAGAATCACACAATTGATTCAGTTCAGGTAAAATCATGTTCAAATAGTTTTTTAAGATTATACATCAACTATCATAAACAGCTTTTAGAGTAATTATACAGCAAAATCATGTTTGGAGTGGATCTTTTCAGTTAGTTAGTTTTTTATTCGTGCTAGATGAATAATTCGAGAAACTGAGTGTCAGTTGACGGAGGATCCCAGACATGATGTAGTGTGAAAACCATGACTGTGCATTTACTTTGATATATTCAGGGAGACATATATATTTTCAGATATCTGAGACTGCACATGTCGAGATAGAGATGAGTATACAGTTGATCATCTGGCGTGATATGAGAACTTGCATGGATTCTCTGAGAGCCCAGAGACTAAACCTTTCCAGCTGACCTGATGTGACCTGTTATCCAAGAGCCATATAAACAAGGATAGTGAAGGTCTCTAGAGGTCTGAGTAGCATTTGGTTCCGTCACGTGTATTTGTGTTCACGTGTGCTTATAAATAGGCCTGTTTTATATAGAAATAACAAGATTTTTTATCGTTTTGGCACTCTGACACTAACACTTTACCACATGGGTATTGGGCCAGCGTATATAATCATTTAGAAGAGCCCAATTTAGCCTGTTTTACAGATATACTCGATAAACAAAATTGAGTTTAATTAGTCTTGTAGCAAAAAAGTAGATTCTTTACACCAAATATTTTCAGTTTTATATTACTTTATAAATTCCAGTTCTGAGTAGGATGCTGTGTTGCTTTTTAACTGAAATATTACAACTACACTCTAAAAAACACAGTGTTAAAAACTACTCAAATTGGGTTGTTTTTAACCCTATTGCTGGGTAAATATAGGACAGAACACATCAGGGGTTAAATTAACCCAAGTATTTGGGTTATTATTTTTAACCCCCAAAATGGGTTGTTTTTTCTACCCAATAATTGTTTTTTTTTTACTTAAATAACAGGGTAGTTTGACTTAATAAATAGGTTATATTTTCAAATGAAATGTTTAGCTTTCTTTTAAAATCATTAACCACATAAAAAACACACAGGTGAATATTGTATTAGCTTGATTTATTTTTTTGTTCCATTACATTTGTTCAGCACATTACACTTTGCAAATACACTTTACCTCAGAGATCATACAAAACTAAATACAAATTGTGAACTGCCTTTAAAACAAGTCGTTTCATATTTATGGGTTGCTCGTAAACATTTATAATAATAATATATATGTGGCATCACATTCAGCCCCTGATGGGAGTTGATTTGACCCAAGGAGTTGGGATGATGTGCCTGTGTGGTGCTAGGGTTGCATTGATTCAAGTCTTAGGAATTATTACCCAGAAAATAACCCAAGTTTGGGTTACATAGCACAACCTAAAAACTACCCAAGACTCTGAAAATAACCCCCAAAAATTACCCAAATGCCTCAACCCAACATTTGGGTAGAAAAAATAACCCCGGATTTTTTAGTGTGTACATTCATGAAAAGCTTATACTTGAGGTCTACTGTAGTGTAACTGCAGTCGCAGTCTATTTGACTTTCTCAGAATTTACTGCATTTACTGCAGTGCAAGTATAATTCAGTGCAACTGCAGTTTAGGGCCGAGGTTGTGAAATTAGGGTTCATGGATCACCAGGTGGCCTCTAGGACATAAATATATATTAATAATTCTTGAAAAAAGATTTAAAAATAATAATGTAATTCGTGAAGTAAAATCAAATAAATACACATTAGTAAATACTATGCATTGATTTAAAATATACAAAAATAATAAATACCATACAAATGAAAGCAAACAAAGATGAAAACAAACAAAAAATACAAATATGTTAAAATATGTGAAAATTTTATTAAAATAGGTAAATGTGTAAATATTATAGGCTGTTTATATTATAGGCCTATATTCTTATTACATTTTAGGGGGTCCCTTTACAAAATGTGATAAACATATTTAGTTTTCACGTGGCAGTTTGAATTTAAAAAAGTGTGGAAATGTTACAAAAGATTTTGGTCAAAGGTGTGGTCATTTATTACATTTTTTCTTCATTTTTTAAAATAAAATATGGTACTTTTGAAAGCACTATTAATGCAGTTTTCACTTTTGCAGAACTAGTGTTTAGAAAACTGCTGAAAATGACCACTTTTGTTCTAGTTAAATTCATATAGCTCTTTAAATGTGCATATTAAGTTGCTTTGGATATCCTTTGTCATTCTGCATGAATGTGTCTGACCGAGTTACTGTTGTAAGCACTGGTTTACAAGTTAACACAATGAGCAAAACGTCACACTTAGCTGTTTATTCCAAGCCTTAGGTTTACCCGGAATTAGCCATATTTAGAAGATTATGCCGTAAGTAAACGTAATCGGTTGTCAAATCCAGTAGTTGTGCCCTGTTCCGAGTCCATTTCGATGACGAACTTCGACTCGCGTTCTGACGTGCCAACTGCTCCGAGCTGCTGTGGCATGCTGTCGCCATGGAAACCAGTTTAGTTGGTGCAGTGCGTTTGCGTGGTTCCAATATTCCTGCTTGCTAGCACATCCACGTTATAAAAGACGTAGCTTTTATCAAATGATCCGTTTGCCGGTTGAGCTACATTTACAGAGGATTACGTGACATGGGCACTAAATAGGCAGGAATGCGCACGGCTTTCTCGAAGGGAGTTTTTTCGACAGGCCTTTTTTTTCAACTTTGTTGTCGTATTTATTAGCGAGCTAACGACAACCGAGGCAGGTGAACAGGTATGTGCGGTCGTCTTAAACTGCATGTGTACTTGACGCTAGATATTCATGTAAGCGCGATTTTATTTTATTCCGTCAGGGATCTGTTCTTCATATGACAACAGCCATATCTGGATGATTTTGCCATCAAGCGGGGGAAGGATTTCATTTTTGATCACCAGCACGCGCTGGTCACACAAGCACTCGAGCAGCTCCGGTGGGAAAACGCACAGCACATCCCATCTTTTTTCTCGGAAAGTTAGCAACACTTTAATCGCAGGAATCCCTTACTATGTGCCGTCAGCGCACGCGCGTGTGCAACTGAAAGCGCGTGTGGAAACTGCACAAACAATTTTGAACACCACGCAAATAAATTAGTAATAGATCAAGCTTTGCAACCAGTGGGACGCGTTTGTCGTGGGAGGACCATCCTCTCTTCATCAAAGGCATCACATCAGTCATTATCTGTCAAGGAGCCACAATAATGACAGGACTTTGACATCCCCGTCTGGCACATTGGCGAAAACACTTAGGACAGATGTTTGTCAGGAAAATGACGCCGAGTCAGTCCAGTCTGTTTGGAGAGATTGATGACCTGCAGGACCTTACTTTCATCGAGAGACCCATACGCAGGAGCCTGAAGGTATGTATGAATCCATTTTCTTGTCAAGAAATGCCTACATACATTTTCGAGGAGAATTAGTTGCTTATCAAATTATGCTGTGATATTGAGCCTTATATAGAAGTAAATGCATTTTAAAGAGAAATACTAAAACATTTGTGCTTATTTTGTTCTGCGAGCCATGACTATTAATTCTGCGTTGTCGCGTCATATTATCTTTATTTGAGGTAGTAGCTGTACTAGCATCCATGGGGAAGGACGGGGGTTGCCCACTTCAGTCTGCTGAGTGACGCAGTCTCTGTCAGCTGTCCGCATCACTACTTCGCCTCCTCGTTTTCGCGCCTCACCACTGCGGAATAGAGGATTTCCACCTCAGACCGTAACGTTAATCCCGTTACCACCGCGCTATTCCTCGCGTAAAACGGTGGCATTCACGTATTGTCGTGTTGTACGTCTATGCAATCGTGCACCTGGTCGCAGTGAAGTTAAGCAAGAATACTCTCTCATCTCTCAGCATCACGTATGCGGGAATAATGCAACGCCTCCAGAGGGGGCGGGTGTTTTCTGTCCCTTATCTTTTTTTAATGGGGAGCTTCCAAAGAAAAGCATCGTGGTTCTGAGAGACCTGAAGTATTAGACTAGGCACCCACACATGGCTCCAGTCCCCCACACTATGTCTTCCCACGCAGTCCCTCATGCCTCGCATCCTGCCTCCCTGCAGCCTCCTCACATATTTGGCTGAGTCATCTGTAATGGAATCTTGCCCAATTACAGGCCATTCTTTATTTAAGACACACTACTTTTGCACATTTTTCGTCTTTGCTATGGAAACACTCAACATTTTATAATAATGTCTTTGGATTCCTTCTTTATTGAACCACTGTGTTTTGTCAAGTGCCAATATCTAGGCCAGGATTCATCCTCTTATTTCCACCATTTGCAGACGGCAGAAGAGATTGACAAGCTCACTGTGGATGAAGATCTCAATGACATAGAGCGAGCAGTCTACCTTCTCAGGTAAAATATATCCTAATTGTGGCATGGGCACTATCACAGATCTGTTCTGTGATTCTCATTAAGGTTTGTTTGTTTTAAAATTGGAAGGTTGATCACATTGCATGGTGATCTGAGTAATGACAGATATTTTTATTCATATTCTGATGAACACATGACTAAAACCGCACGGTTTTGAATAGCACACAATATTGGAATCACTTTGAAGTCACCATCTCATTGGATAAATTCTTCAGGATCTTTTAACTGTCCATCCGGAAACAAAGTCATCATAATACCAAATCCCCTCATAATGAAGATAGCTGTTGTAAAAAAATATTTAGCTTATGGACCAGGCTTTTAAAAATGTAGTTAAAGGGTTTCACACTTTGGTGTGTTATTGTTCGCACATCAAAGTTACATATTTATGATGCTGGAAAAAACCTTGATAGCTGTCCTGGTTGCTTAAATTTTAGTCAGGCAACCTCAGAGCGGTTCTTGGCAAATATTGTCATTAGCCCAGCCACATATATGTTCTGTGCATTAGTTGTTAATTCCATGGAGGCAAATGGCATGTACATAAAGATAAAATATCTAAATATATATATATATATATATATATATATATATATATTGTAAATGATCAATTCATTTTATTCCCAACTCAGGTGCAAAGCAAACTTTACTTTTATTGCAACTGTCAGTTTTTTTTTAAAAATTGCAAATCAGACTTAATTTATATTCACAACTAAGATTTCATTTTTAACTCCAACTCTGACTTTATTTTAAATTCCTTTTTTTTTTAAAAATATCAACTAAGAGTTAATTTTCATCACTTTCATCTTTACTTTCGTCACTTTCATCAGGGGTGCTAATTCACATGATTAAATAGAACACCAGTGAAATCTGCAAAGTAACATTTTTAGCCATCATGCAAAACACATAATCTGCAAATTAATAATGGGATAACTGGATTTCACCAACAACATTTTGGATGTGTAAATGTAATGGTAAATGTGATCACTTTTGTGACCATATGGCAGCAATGTTCAGCTATTTATTGTTTCCCCAGTCTCTTGACCTCTGTCCCAGTTATTTTAAAATGTATATGCAATTAAAAACATCAATTGTTACTGATATACATTTCAGGCCAAACAGATGCATTCTATATTTATATGTTAAAAAAACAAGTTGAGAAAGAGAATCCTCCCAAGCTAAATCATCTCATTTTTTGGTGGTAGATGGTTGAAGCCTCTAAGATTGACAGTTCTCGTTCTAACCAATATTCGGCTTTATTGGTCATGTCTAGGGCCAGACGGAAGCAGATTTTTAGCCCATCATTGATTTGCTTGTATAAATGTGTGTACATTTATATTTATTCAGTTTTTAAATTAATTTTAGTAATAATATTGACTAATATGAAAATATTCATATAATTTATTTACAATACAGTTTGTAAAGTCATATTTTCTGTCTTTTAGTAGAGATTTTATATAAGAGACGTGATTTGTTTCTCAAATAAAGTGGATCTAATTGGATTTGCATTGTAACCATTAAAATTTTATTTTTTATATATTAGGGCTTTAGTTATGATACTACCAAAATCATTCTGCATAAATACGCAGATTTTTAACAAAACTCTGCACAGAAATAGCAAAAAATGTCCGCAGATTCCGTCTGGCCCTAGTCCTGTCTTTAGATCTCAGCTTGTCTAAACCATTTGTGCTTAGTTCTCTTTCTTTCCACCTGACACTTGGTTGGAAACTGTTTACCCGTGCCAGCATTGTTGGCTGTTGTTTTGCCAAATGTGTATCCGGGGTAAGCTGACCGCACAACAACTTCTTGATGCTTGCTGACTAGCATAGTACATTGAGCTCAGTGGTTCAGGGCAGGCTGTGTCATCACCGCTGTACTAGTCTAATGAATAATGGATCTTTGAATGGCCTCTCATTGATATCTAGGTAGGCCTAGTTAACTGCATACTCATCTTGAAGGACTTTGGGGAGCCGCAACTCTTGCATTTCCTTGTTACTGTTGCTCAGACGGAGGCTTAGTAGTGATATAGTGTTGTCTGATCATTAAAGTTGAATGGATATGGTGCTGATTACTGGGCACACTAAGTTGAACTTTGATCAGATTTCCCGTAGTTTCTACACATCTGTGGTTTGTCTAATCTTACAGCATCAAGCTTTTTATAGTTTCACAATAGTGTAACTATTTCAAGTTAAAACTCTTGTTAGTATACAGACCATTTCAGTGTCATGTCATTGGCCCATGGACATTTCCTGCTTGTTATCAGGCTATTTCATAACTGTAACAAGAGGCAATTCAATCATAACTTAATGTTAAAACAGCTATCATAACATTATTTATCAATATGTGGTCATTTTTGGACTCTCGAAAGTTACAGAAATTAAAAATAGCCTGTAAACATTGGTCAAAATGGTCTATACTTGGTCAAATTATGTCATGGGAAGTTTTAGTTTAAACAAATTTTAAAATATTGAAAGCTGTTAACCAAACACTAAGCTACATTAGGATAGGTGGTTACATTAAGATAGGTGGTTTCAGGTTGTTTAGATGCTATGGACCCCAACAAATCATCATCCTAATGCAGGGGACAGACTCCGTACGATCTAAAAGTTATATATTATTATATATAGTTGTTATATCGATATAATAATTTTCTTTCTTATTTTTATTATGTTAATTGCATTATTTATTTATTTTTGTTAATGTTTATTTGAGCTTATTCTCCAATAATTTGCATGGACCCCTATCACTTTCCACCCCAGTTGAAGACCAATATTAGCATTTATGCAAAAAATGTTACCTACAAAAATCACATCTGTTACCGTTTATGAATATAAAGAGTGCATTAAACAATAATAAGTTTTAAAATATGCTTATAATTTATGTCATGCTATATTTTTGGAATTATATTTATATTAACTCTGTTGCACATTTAAGCATTTTCCAAAGCTACTACATTTCTATCAGTTTTTGCATTCGCAGGAAATCAATACCTTGACGTTGCTGTTTCTATTGCCATGGTTTACTGTTAGCTACACAAATGCTTGTTCAATATTCAGTTGGTATATAGAGACCATAGACTGTAAAAAATATGGACGTAGTATCCGTGACGTCACCCATAGGTTTTTTGATGAACCCAAAAGAAGCTACTAGTAGGCGTGGCCAACCGTCGCCATTTTGTTCGCGCGTCATCGCACCAACCGAGGCATACCAAACAAGGGCAAAGAGGCAGGAACGTGGGCGGAGCGTGAGCTGAGCTACAGGACGCATGCTGGCATTTAGCTAAGAGCTTTCTTATGGGAGAAACACATAATATTTCATTACCTGCGACTCGTTTGTGTTCTGACCACACGTGCTTGGTTGTACACTATATCAATAAAGTGTTTAGTCTGTTGAAAACACTGTTGTAATACATCAAGCCACTTAACATCGTTCTTAAGACGTTTTTCAACAGGAAGAAAGTGCGGATTACATCCAAATACTTCAGATATAGTCTGTGTTAGCAAATGCAGGGCTATTTAGGAAACCCAGGCATAACATTGTATGACAACGCTTCAGGAGACGATTTTATAGACTACAGCTGATCAATCTGTCAGATTCTGGAGTGCATTAGAGCTCTGAAGAACATTATAAATCATAAATTTTCCTAAATAAAGCAATTACATTTATAGAGATGGTATAAGTATATAATTTTACTCACCTGGTAAACGGAGGCCACGTGAATGGTTTGTGAGCACAATTAAGTGCACACAGCATGCCATATTATCTGATAATTGCAGGAAATAATTCCAAAAGGCAACTGACTGTGTAAAGCCACATAAAACAACACAAAAATACGATGAATACGCCAAGATCAAGAGCTAATCAGCCGGCATCAGCTGAGGTGACGTGACGGCGACCGGCAGGACTAGCTGTCACTCAAGTGGCCACACCCTTAATTATGCAAACTTAATTTAGCTTAACATAAAGGAAACGGATGAGTCATAAAAAAAATTCACCCCCCTCACATTTGTCATGAAGGGTCATATAAGCTATATGAACCAAAATTGTTCTTTGTACCAGGCTGTAAACACCTTTTTTCTGCTGTAAAGTTGGCCATTTCACCAGTGGGCTCATTAGAGATTTGCTCTATTATGGAGCCAGGACTAGCGGAATTTTCAATGAATTGCAGTTTTAGTTACTTCCGTATTGGCTTCCCGAGGGAGAGCGGGAGGTTGCCGCTTGATAGAGACATGCTTTTGCATCAAAAAGTCTAGTTTTAGGACCATTGCTTTGATGTGTGGATTTATAGAGTTAGAGTTATGTCAAATCTGACTGCCTCCGTGCAGTTCCTATTCCTCGATCTTTGATGCCTCTATGTCTATATTAGATGCTTAGTTTTAGAACAACGGCAGTTGAACTGTTAGGTGTCTAGACTCTGTATGCCTCTGTGCTATGTATAGAAGCAAATTACTGGAGTCTAGACCAAATAACCAGAACTCTTTCTTATTATGCTTTTTGACCCAAAACGCAAACACTTCCCTATTTCGGAAGAGCTGATTTTGTCTCTCTTTAACCTATAAAACTCTATATTGCTCCTTGCCTGCGCTAATTAAGTGCCAGAATTGGTCCATAGCCCGACTCCCTCGAGTAGCAAACTAGTTCTGAGAACAATTTAATTGCCCCTGTTCGCAGTGATTTGGCACGTAAAAGCAGGCTGCCAGAGCATCTCAAAGATGACAGGAAAGAGCGTGCTTGTTAAGAAATAGATGAATGGTTGAAAGAGGATGGTGATTCTGATGTGCAGACACCTCATAGATTATGGTTACACATACATGGTGCTATATTTAAAAGATCCTTTTTAGGATTTTGCTCACTTCAGAATGTTTATTTTAATAAAACCAAATATCATAGTTAAGTGGTTGGTACTTAAAGGAATAGTTCACCCCAAATTGAAAATATACTTACTGTTTACTCACCTTCAAGTGAGTGGAATCCAAAAAAAGATATTTTGAAGAAAGCTGAAAACTGTAACCATAGAATAAAGAAACTTATAAAGATTTAAATCTTTTGTAAAGAGTGAGTAAATGAGAACAGTATTCGAATTTTTGGTTGAACTATCTCTTTAGGCCAAAATATGTCAAATTGTTTGACAGCAGTGGAGTTTTCTAAACTAAAATGCTTAAAGTAAACCTATTTAATGTCAAGTAACCCCTGAGAATATATGGTTTTCATTTTTCAGGTCTACATGACGTTTCATTAGGCCTAATGTTAATCTCACGCATTGTGCAGAATGTTATTTATATATTACATTCAAAATTTGATGTTGATCTGTGTTGATCACTCATTCATTTTCTTTTCGGCTTAGTCCCTTTATTAATCTGGGGTTGCCACAGCGGAATGAACCGCCAACTTATCCAGCATTTGTTTTACATAGCGGATGCCCTTCCAGCTACAACCCATCTCTGGGAATCATCCATACATTCACATTCACACACATAAACTACGGACAATCTTCTTAATTGGACAATCTTCTTAATTACGGCAAATTTAAAATTTAAAATTATTTCTGAAATACGGCAAATTTAAAAACTACGGCATTTGCTTTAAAAACTTAAACTCTTCTTTAAGCTCCAGTTGGGTGGATTCTGATTGGCTGGCTGTGTTTTGATCATTCATTAAGTGGACAAACATCATTCTAAAACTGATATCAACTATATCATTCCCTCTGTGACATTATTGTTACATGTAGTTTAAACTAAATGCTATATCTTTATAGGACAATTTTTAATAGTGTATCCTTATAGTTACATCATATTTGAATGTTACCAGGCCTTTAGTCAGAGATGCAGTGGATGTTTAGGCTAAGCAGCTTTTAGATTCAGTGACATTAAATGAGGCTTAAAGAAAGATATTATCTCAGGAGCAGACTGCAGGGTCATGCTTTTTTATATTTATATTTTATATAATTTTTTATATATAAATTCTTAATCAAACATTTGCTCTGCAAGTTCTAAACGAATTGAGAAATACAATCACCTGATTAAGGACATTTTTGAATAAATACTTTCAAATGTATAAAAAATAGTACTTTCCATGTGGTCAATATATTATTGATTTATTGAATTTATAGAAAAAAGTGCAATACAGTGGTATATATCATTATCAGGAGGATATGATATTGCTTCTATCATGATATGAGATGTTTGTCATATCGGCCAGCTCTACGTCTCCTTCTAAAAACAATTAACGTTAACGTTCGTTAAAATAGTTGTATTATCTAGATGGCGACACGGTGGCGCAGTAGGTAGTGCTGCCGCCTCACAGCAATAAGGTCGCTGGTTCGAGCCTTAACTGGGTCAGTTGGCATTTCTGTGTGGAGTTTGTATGTTCTCCTCGTGTTCGCGTGGGTTTCCTCCGGGTGCTCCGGTTTCCCCCACAGTCCAAAAATATGCGGTACAGGTGAATTGGATAAGCTAAATTGTCCGTAGTGTATGTGTGTGAATGAGAATGTATGGATGTTTCCCAGAGATGGGTTGTGGCTGGAAGGGCATCCGCTGCGTAAAACGAATGCTGGATAAGTTGGCGGTTCATTCCGCTGTGGCAACCCCTGATTAATAAAGGGACTAAGCCGAAACGAAAATGTATGAATGAATGAATGAATGATATATCTAGATAATGTTTGCTTCCAACATATATATTGGACAGTTTTGTTTATTAGTAGCAAGTGTTTTGCTTGTAATTATTTTTACTTTTTCTACAGTGCTAGACAGAGGGGACATGTCCCCCTCACTTTGAATTTTGTTTTTAGATAAAAATCCTCCTTCACTCCATGCTATAATTTCCCCTTGATAGTCAACAAAAATATAAACTCATGATGTGTACACAAAATTAAGTTCACCATCACTCCATCACCATCTCTAAAATTAGTTTGAACGCTGAATGGAATCCAGTTAGTATTTGAGGCTACAGAGGCACGATTTACCGCATACTGGTTACGTTTTCAGTGACGAGACTCTCTCTGTTATTAGGATTTAAATAGGTATATTCAAAACCATTTTTATTGCCTATTAGTTAGCAATCTGCATTGATAATGGGCTTCTGTATTTATTTATGTTTTCGCATGCAATGGTCATCTGCAGTGTGCCAGCTCCTGTTTGCTCACGTCTTTATATAAATAACAAGGCTATAACGAAAATTACACATAATATAAACTATAATACATCAAAAGGGGCTGCATACAAATGGGCCTAATTGTGCTTATTGGTTACTTCTCAACATACTTACTAAAAATGCTGGGTTTCACACAAATCTGTCATGTTGTTCCAACACAAATCAATTAAGTTAACCTAAAAAAAATTCAGTGGATCGAACATAAAACAATTAAGTTGTCCTAAAAAAGTAAGTAAAGTGTTGTTTCAACTCATTTTAAATAAGTAGTTTGAAGAAGCTGCAAAAGTCATTTTTTTGTTTATATGTGTTCATTTGAGTTCTAGAATGAACGATGAGCACAACTGAACAGAAAGTGTCCACTTGGAAACTTTGGGAATGAAATGTTTGTCCTCAGACAGACTGCACAGTCTGTGCTCCTCAATTTTCCCGACATCATCATTGTTGAGGTTGGAGCGATTAGTGTGACTGCCAAATGTAAACTAATTGCTAAGTGGGCTTTGTTTAGGTTTCATTACAGTCCTGCTGGCTCAACAATTAACTGCTGACTCATTTCTTTTGGAGAGGGAGAAATCAAACAGTTTGTCACTTTTTGCCACTGCATGTCTTCTCTGTCTCTCTCTTTCTTCTAACTGTTTTTTGAAACATAGATGGAGCACTCCAGACAGATTTACAAAAGAAGGCAAATTAGATAGAAAGCACAATATACAATTGCAGATAGTACAAGTTGAAGGTTTTTGTGATCTACTCAATGAATGTGCATATATGAACGTCACGGTTTGGTTCTTCATACATCGCTTTAACGATTAAGGATGATTTGACAAATTCTGTATCTTTTATTTGTGATAACTGATCTCTGGCTAATTTGGTTCTTTAAACTCAGATTATAATACTGTATCTGGATGAATTGATCTGAGATTGTAGTGAAGGAAAGATCTATCAGCTACAAGGCTGTTTGTACTAGGGCTACACAATATATTTAAAAAATTACCATTATCCTGATAATAGTATAGGCAATGTTCATATTACAGAGAGATGCAATAAATAAATGCAATAAAAATTTTTTAGGCATGCACCAAAATGAACATTCTGGGCCAAAATCGAGTACAAATGAGAGGAAAATAACAACAGCCAATTAAAGTCAGAATATCTGCCCAGATATTCATTCATTCATAGTGTCTAAATGTTAGTTTTGCCTTTAAAACAGGGTTTACATGTGATAGTATTTAAGTTTCATTCATTCGTACTAAAGCTGGGGCAGAACCTTTTTTAAAGTTCGAGTTTGGATCTAAAAGGTCCATTTTGGTGTCTTTAAAATATATATTTGCACCTGAACTGTATATTTTTTGTCACAAAAGAGTACTGTATTGTATATTAGTACTAAAAGGTACCTCTCATGACTTTTTTGTATATTTATTTCAGAGTAGATTACATAACGGTTTTAAAGGTTCCAAGAAGTGCTTTGAAGTTTGCATTTTTTATTCGATGTTTGACGTAATCTCAACTAAAAAATATTGAGGGTGGGACATAGAGTAGCTCCTCCTACTTAAAAAAAAACAGCCAGTAGCATTTTGTTTTATCACATCTTAAGTAAGAGCCGTTTAAATAATCAATCAGATAAAAAGCATCTTAAAGGGGGCGGGACATGCCAGATGCTAGAAAGTTTTTGAATGGTGAAGATTTGTTGAGATCATTGGTGAAGATTTGTTGAGAAAATGTAGTATAAGGTGATGTGAAAAAAATCATTGGTTGATTTAGGCGGAAGTGACAGACTGCAAGCTTTACATGTGTATATTTGTTTTATACCTTCTAAACACAGGTTTTGTCTAGCTAATAGATATCCTTAGAACTAACAGACTGAAACTAACTTCCAAAAAATATTTACATTTTCACAGGAAGACCTTGTTTTGATATGTTAAGTTCCATACTTAGGAAGTTCCATAGGAAAGGAAGAATTCAAGATCACTCAACTTCTCCTCAGTAATACAATTTAATGTAGAGCAAATTGAGATGATTTTTAAAATCTTGGCGTGATTTGCTTTTCATATTTTCTCATGAGCAATGTAGCAGTGTAATATAAGAAATATATCATTTGTCTCCTCTAGAGAATCTGATCTGGTTTGCCAGTCTCTGATCAATAGTCTAGAATTCAAACATTGGATTATTTCTAAATCAAATTCTCCTAGCCAATGGTTATTTATTTTAATAAATTGTACTGTATTTAATTATGTTTTTTGCTCCATTGTGTTTGTTAATGGTTATCTTATTAGTTTTTTATTTTTCATTTTTATTTTTTTTTCACTTCTACGTATGAAAAAGCACATTCTAAAAGGATCAAAATGTTCTGGGCTGAGGCCATTGTGTATCGTTCACTCACCAGGGAAATCTAATTACAAATGCGAGCGTAGCTCTTTTTACTTTCTGACCACTTTCCAGCTAGAACCTGGCCGGAGCAAACAGAGACTCGAGAACTCACGGCTGTGGGATTGTATTTCCAAACCCTTCAGCACCTGATCTTTAGCTGATTATGTCTTTCGTTTTCCTATACATACCAGCTGCTCTTTTCTCCGTACGGTGCCTCTGTCATTAAGGTGCCGCACATTATTGACCATATTCAAGAAGTGCACAAAGCATGACTGCTTTACTCTCTTCTTAGACAAACTTGGCATCAGGTCAGGCTGTTTCTTGGTTATTAAATAACCGTCTGCTAACAAAGGACACAGGAGGACAACCTATCCCTGAAAAAGTAATGAATACCTGTTTATAGTTCATTATTTAGAACAACAGCACGCATGAGAGACTGATAGACATGAGAGTGTTTGGAGAGGGGAGAACGTCTGGGAGGTTGAGCTGCACTGAGCTTGCTTGAATGGTAGAAACAGCTACAACACAATGGTTCTATAAATATTCAGAGCATGTAGGCGTTTCCTTCACCTTCATGGCTACTTCACTTGCACATTTCATCCAAAATAAAATAGCTACGCTGTTGTGAAATTTAAAGGTGCACAAAAAATGAATGGTCTTTGTCTTCCTAATTGACCAAGTGGGCTGGACTTTATATTGACAAGTATTGGTGCTAGGGCTCTGCGATTTGGGGAAAATATCTAATTGCAATTTATAATTTTTTTTTATTTTTTTTTACAGATATTACGATTTCGATTTGATTTGCGACTTAATTTTTATAGTCAAGCTTCAGCTCAGTATTCTGTATCTTAACTTCTTACTGCTAAAATGCAGTGAGTGTTAATAAAAAAAGGGAACTAAAAAGATATTGACTAACTCCAACTTTTATTCAAATTTGTTTATAAATATTCAAAAATTAAACACAAATTGTTCTCTAGAGCAAACAGTAGTGAGTTATGGCTAGGGCCAGACGGAATCTGCAGACATTTTTTGCTATTTCTGCGGAGTATTTTGATAAAAATCTGAGGATATAAGCGGAGTGATTTTGGGAGTATCACAACTAAAAACTTAATGTATGAAATAAAAAATAAAACCTTTTTAACTTTTATTTAATGTTTATAATGCGAATCCAATTAGATCAACTTTGTTTGGTGAACAAAGCAATAATATCTCTACTATACACTACTACAATTAAATCTCTACTAAAAGACAGAAAATAGTACTTTACAAACTGTATTGTAAATAAATAATATGAATATTTTCATATTAGTCAATATTATTACTGAAATTAATTTAAAAACTGAATAAATATAAATGTAATATAAATTTAAAGACATTTACCCAAGTAAATAAACAGAATCAATGGGCTAAAAATCTGCAGAAATCTGCAGAAAATTCTGCGTGCGCAGATCCCGTGGGGCCCTAGTTATGGCGTTAGTAGTTGCCTTTGTGATGTTTTTTCATATGGTGTAATGCAATGTTGCTAGCTGTATTACTGGCGATACTTTTAGTTGACTTTTTAGCAAGACACTCATCATATAGCCACCTGTGGTGCATTTATAGGTGCTGGTTGTTGTATTTCCTTGAGCTGTGGCAACAGTTCTGTGACAGCTCTTACAAACTACCTGTTTTTGTTCAGTGTCTGAGACTTTTAAACCACAATGTTAGCGACATACCGGCTGTTTTTCTTTGATATAAATTCGTCTATTAATGCTTCTGAAGCGGCAGACGCCATCATCCCACTTGTCCGCATTTTCCTGTTTGTTTTTTTTTTTTTTACTGTGGGCATTCCGCATAGTTTGATTACGCAATTCTGATTGGGCACAACGAAAGTGTGCTCATTCAGTTGGCTAGTAAGACAGCCACACACAAGCGGCAGTCATGCATTTGCTCTGGGTGGGGGAAATTATATTATACATATATATTTCATATCGTAGCCTCTTGCGATTAGCTAATCGCAACATTTAAAATCGTGATTCGATTTTGGTTAATTGCAAAACCCTAATTGGTGCAAACTTTAAGTGCAGTTTGAATAAACTGGTCATGTGATTTCATGATCATTTTGTAGAATAAAACCTTGTGATTGTGTGATTGTACTTTATTTTAGTCAAATAGACTAGTCATTCTTAGGTCTAAACCAATATGTCCTTTAACTTATATTTGTTCATCACTTTCCTGAAGTATGGCCCATAAAATGGCTTAGCAAAATAGTGCCCTTACTGGAAGTAAGACATAATGCATTATGTGTTTTCATCAAGGCTAAAATTTGAGTCGTGTTGCTTGATTGGTAGAGCGTTATGATGTAATGGCAAAACATCTTGTGTTTAATTATAGAGAAAACCTTAATTGGTTAAATATGTGGCTCTCGTCTAAGACAGTTAAATAATCCAGTACACATTTTAAGTTTTTAATGAGACTTAAAATAGCTTTTAGTATTGACTAGTTATTGTTTGTGAATGAACTGTAGACTAGACAGAACATGTAAGTGCTCATATAGAAGCTGAGGTGATGAAAGAAGCATTTGTCTCCTAGAGACAAGATAATGCACATAGAAGAAAAAATCATACATTTTATCTTTCAGTGCAGCGTAAGTGCTGGGCACAGCTGTATCTCACTGGCATTTAAAACGTTTATTGAACACGGAGTGCATTTAACAGAAACTCTTATGCAAAGCAACTTGTGTGCAGTGTGCTTTGGATTCACGTAAGACCATTGTTATCAACAGATGGCCAGCATGCATCTCAAGAGCGTCATCTGCTACAGAAGGAAAGAAATACTTCCTGTACAAATGCGAAAACAAGTGTTAATTAGAACAAAGAAACACTATATACACACAGTGAAACTTACAAACAAGAAAGTATTGTTGAAATGTTGTTTTAACCCTGCGTCTGAAGATTTGGGTTAATTTGCTGTTCTTCAAATCAATCAGATGTTCTCAAATTTCCATATTTATGGAATTCCATATAGTTATCATATTCACCGATTGTTTTTATAGGGAAAATATCCTGTAAATCTGGCAGAGTTCATTCGTTCTTTTTCTTTTCAGCTTAGTCCCTTTATTAATCTGGGGTCGCCACAGCGGAATGAACCGCCAACTTTTCCACCATATGTTTTACACAGCGGATGCCCTTCCAGCCTCAACCCAGTACTGGGAAACATCCATACACACTCATTCACACACATACAGTACGGACAATTTAGCCTACCCAATTCACCTATTCCACATCTTTGGACTTGTGGTGTAAACCCGAGCACCCGGAGGAAACCCACCCGAACACGGGGAGAACATGCAAACTCCACACAGAAATGCCAGCCGAGGCTCGAACCAGCGACCTTCTTGCTGTGAGGCGATCATGCTACCCACTGCGCCACCGTGACACCTTTCTGGCAGAATTTTGAAAACAATTTTTTTTTTTTAATAGTTTGTGTGAACAAGGAGATGTACACATTTACAGGGTTCATATGGTCATGGAAGTTTCCAAAAGTTTTGGAAAAGTCATGGAAAACAGATATCTGTATATTTGAAAATAGGTTATTTACTTCTTTTCTGTCCTTGGCCAATCACATACTCTCACATTATTAGTGCGGTGTACGCATTATCTAAATCAATTTTGCATAGATATAAATATGAATTGAAACTAAATAGATTGTTGTGTGTTTTACGATATGCTGTAATAAAGTTGAACATGCATTGTTTTTCTTTTTCCACGCACATGTAAACATTGCATGAAACATTAGGTCATGAAAATTTACTTGAAAGTCTTGGAAAAATCATGGAAAAGTCATGAAATTTTAGAAATTAAAATTTGTATGAACCCTGCATTTAAATAATGGGGAAAAAAGATGATTATGAGTAACATTATCTGCATTTGAAATGTAAAAGAATTAAAACTATTTCCAATTTTAAGGTAAACAGCTTTCAATTGCATTTGGCACGTAGGAAAAAATAAGATGATGCAGAAGACATACTTGAGAATTTTTGCTCCAAGGAACATTTTTACAAATGTCTTAATATTTTTTCTTAAAAATGTCAACTGATTTTGATCCAGCTAAATCAAAAAGAAAATCAAATAAGACTGCTTAGATGCAATAAATTGAGTGTCAAGGCTGTGGAAGCTCACATCTGAACAATGAATGTCTGCAGCAGAATTTATTCAGCATGTTTTAAATAAATAAATATATATTATGATGTAAATGTCAGAAAATAACTCTTGAACTACAGCAGGCATTTTAATTTATTATAATTTTTGTGATAAAGCTAGTAGCCTCATATCATTATTATTGAATATTATTCATGTAATCGGCCATATTTCTGTGTTGTTCAGTTCTGGAGAGGATGTCCAGCGGGCCAGTGTGATCATCAACCTGCCAATCCTGGTGCGTCAGAACCCAGCAGAGACCTTCCGCAGGGTGGTGCCAAAAGTCAGGGTAGGTTAAACAATGGTTCATTCATTGCTTTTTTTTGTGCTGAGATCTTCTGTGAGTTCAGTGATCATACAGAGCTCATCTTCTACCCCAACAGGAAGTGCTCCATGTAGCCGGAGCAGATATGCAGCTTGCAGCAGCAGGATCTTTCCTCACCATTCTCCAAGATGACATTGTCCTCATCCAGACACACACCCACTCAATCCTGCAGATAGTTCTTCTAAATCTTGACCACAGGGACACAGGTTGAAACTCTTTGAAAAATTTGTAGAAAATAAAGTAAAATGAAGTAATTTTGGACTTGAACATCTTCAGACTTTGCACTTGATATTACTGCTTGAAGTCTGCTTGAGTCTTTATTATTTGGGGTCTTGTGATTGACCATTTGAACACAATATTTTTAAATAATACATTGTCAGTAAAAATTTCTACTGTGTGTTTGACACTCATAAAAACATGAGATTCATACAAAAAAAAATCTTACCCCAGATAGTTGAACAGCAGAGTGAAATATATGTATTTCTTCATGTCAAGGACACAACCAGCTATTTTATATTTTATTTCCATTAGTGGTCAGCAGTGCTTGGTTGGAGACATTGCTGTCAGCAATCGATGCTTTACCTAAGGAAACTATCAGACAAGAGGTAAGGACAGCTCCATTATTTCTCCTGCCTGTCATTTCTAAAACCCATGGGATTGATTCTAACTGTTTAATGTGAACTGACATTCGGTTTGCTTTGGTTGACTGTTTGCGCAGATTCTGAGTCCTCTGTTATCAAAGCATCAGCTATCTCAGTCTATTCCGGCACGTCTGGCCAGCTGTCGCATCTTAGGAAAGGTTGTTGGCAAGTTTGAGTCATCGATGTGAGTACTTCAGTGGACCAGAATGATTATTCTTTGTATTATTCCAAATATGGCATACTTAGTAATATTTACGGTAAAGAATCTTTAAATAATATAGTTTACTATACAGAATTCACATTGAGCCAGGCAGTTTTATTTTCTCTTAGTAATTAAAAAACATCCATTATAAGCTGCATTTTGTATTATCTCTGTACTTTATCTTTGTGTAAAATTAGTTGTTTGATGATCTGAATCATTTAAGGCAGGGGTCACCAATCTCGGTCCAGGAGGGCCTGTGTCCCTGCAGGGTTTAGCTCCAACTTGCCTCAACACACCTGCCTGGATGTTTCAAGTATAGCTAGTAAGACCTTGATTAACTTGTTCAGGTGTGTTTGATTAGGGTTGGAGCTAAAATCTGCAGGACACCAGCCCTCCAGGAACAAGTTTGGTGATCGCTGATTTAAGGTGACAATTCACCCTAAACTGAAAATACTGTCATTATTTACTCACCCTCAACTGGTTCCAAACCTTTTGGAGCATCCTTATTCTGTCAAACCACTGTTTTTCATAGTAAAAAAAACAAATACTATGGTAGTGAAACAGGTTTGGAACAAAGTAATGGGTGAGTAAATAGTGAATAAATAATTTTTTAGGGGGTGAATTATCCCTTAAAGGATGACATATGCAAATTTCATTTTTAATAAATACTTTTTCACAGCACCGTACAACTTCAAAGCTACAAATAAATGCTGTTGCTTATTTGCCGACTTAAAATGTCTACTACTGTATGTGTTCTCTGCAGAGTGAAGAAGGACCTTTTGCCACTAATCAGGTCGTTGTGTCAGGACGTAGAGTACGAGGTGCGCGCCTGCATGTGCCGCCAGCTGGAGAACATCACCAGGGGAATTGGGTAAAAAGATAAAGCGCAGAGACATCACAAAGAACATTTTGTTTTCTGAATATCTAATGCTGCCAAGAATAAATGACATAATCTTCTACGGAAGACTCATGAACTTTTCTATACAATAAAAGTTTTCTAATTCTATACTGCAAAATAGGATATATTGCTTTATGTATAAGGTATACGATTTCACATATGTTGGACAAATGTGTTACTCTGTATTAATAACTTGACATATTGATTAATTAATAACTTGACATGTTGGTATATTTGTTAACATTTGTTTAGGGATGCATGTCTTTAACAGTGTTATAGTTCGACCTAATTGCTTCTTTTTTAACAATAACGCCATTGTGGGATATTTAAATATAAATAATATGTGCAGCAAACATGCATGTGTTTGTTTTTTATCAGAGAGCACAGATTTATTTGACTACATTTGTCTGTATACTAGGCTGGACAACAGTAAGGGTGAAGTGCTCCCAGAACTGGTTGAACTGGCTCAAGATGAGGCCAGTACTGTGAGACTGGCAGCTTTCGACACAATCATTAACCTCTTAGAGATGTTTGATAGTGGTAAGCCAAAAATTGAAATTTTTTATCTTTAAGCCATCCTAGGTGTGTACACTGTATGCAGGGATGCACATTCATTTATTGGTCTGGTCCTCAAAGGTGTACCATGACACAGCTACATGCATGTTCGGATAGAAATAGGCATTTTTGCTGATTTTGAAATATATTTTGCATATATGTACTTTACATATAGGGCATATATTTTTATATTTTTTAAATCCAAAAACAAACTTGTATTTTAAAATACAGTATGTGGTTTGCAAATATTGCCATAATTCATATTTTTATATGTAGTATTGCTCAATCAGCTGATTTACTGCAGTTTTCAAGATTGTGGCCGGTTCACACAATATGTGCACAAAGGGATGCTGTGATCAACATTATCTGAGGCAGCAACATTGTTTGTAAACTCCAATGTCAACTGAAAATTCATCTGCTCATACACAGACTAAGTTTATTTTACATTATTTATCCCAGCCACAAGCATGGCAACGTTGCATGTTCTGCATCTTTTGATTCATATCTAAATGAATTATATTTGACATAACATACTAAATCATACTAAATGCCTACTGGCACCACTACTTACGAAACAAATCATTTTATATAACAAAAACAAGTGTATCATTTTACACAGCACACATTTGAACACATTTGTAGTAATTGTGTTATTACTAATGCATGGGGATATTCTTTATGCTCACTAAAAGTCCCAATTAAAAACTTTGAATTCTTATATGTCATTACAGTGAAACAACAGTTTTGAACCTGCTGTTGTGAATTTCTCTAGCTTTGGCTCACGGCACCAAAAGTGTTTTGAAATTTTAAGACGAGCAAAAAACCAGGGAGAACTTTCGGTTTAAAGCAGAATCCTTTAATAAGAAGAACTCAGCGTCGCTGTGGCATCATCGAAAGTACTCAGAACTAGTGCAGTCATGCACTCAGTTTAAATACATTTTTTAGACATTGATACAAGTAGGTGGGGACAAACTTAAACAAAAGCATGTAAATGAAGTGTTATTATCAGCAGTGTAAATAGCGTTTTTCCTCCCAGCCCAAATCTCATCAGCATAAATACGCATTCATGATACCTTTTAGCATGAAAACAAAGTGTGCAAATTATATGCTAGAGTCAAAACCTGTCCGGCCAGTTGACCAGTTTGAAAGTATCAACCAAAGACAAAAGAAGAGTCGTTGAGACGATGCCCATAGCATTTGCATCACTCTGGCTCAGCCAGTTGTCAGAAAGACAAAAGGGTAAATGTCCCTCATGGCTGGGCTGTTAATGAAATAAAATAATTAAAAACCAAAGAATATAAATTTTCAGTTATATGTTGATTATTGCTAATTTCAAATTAGATTATATAAATTTATATTTCCACACTGCTTTTATCTTATGATCAGATTTCTGTTCTGAAATGTTTTGAAGATAAGTGCATATTTATTATGGTTTATTTACAAATTTAAACATAACATTTCAGAAAACTTGAAAAACAATTCAGTTGTCTTATATGCTATAATGTATGCTATATGCTATAATGAAGTATGGTAATATCTTACATTTTTGTTTACTTAAAAAATCTATGTACTCTATACCCCATGATGTGACACCTTAAATTATATTAGCAGTGTTAATATCATAATTTCTGCCCTTGAACCCAAGTTCTGTATCATATTACCAGACACAGCTCTTCTTTGTATTTCTGTAGCTTTATATTGCTTGTTGGGATATCAAATTCAGATACTGGCAAGTGGCTCTTTTGTGAAAAGATGGTGTCTCACACTCTTTCCGTCAACCTCTCACCCTCCCTTCTTTTCACAGATGACAGAACTTGTGTCATATTTCCCTTGGTGAAGGCATTCTGTGAAAAATGCTTTAAAGGGGATGAGGCGGTCCTGGCCTCCCTGTCCTTTCAGTATGGAAAGCTTTGTCATGGACTTTCAGGTGAGGCTCTTTCTGAAATATTTTACAATGCCAGCCACGGAGCTGTGTCATGGATTTTTGTACCTTTTGTATGAACAGAGTCTTTTACTGACGAGCTGCACCTCTGGTTTCTGGAGTTTTATAAGAAGCTGTGCTGTCTGGGTCTGCAGCATGAAAATGGGCATTGCGAGAGCCAGCCTTACCCTCTGGAGCTGGAGAACAAATACGCCCTAGTGCGCAGGAACTGTGCCTACAACTTTCCTGTGAGTTTTCTACCTAGCATCCATATGCAGAGCCCTTGGAAGGGTGTAAATGCTATTGCACAGTGCTTTCAAAACTGTTCAGAATGCAAATGTAGTCATGTACACAGTATACGTGTACTGCAGTGCACATTGTTTTGGAGAGAAGAAAAGCAGACACTGGGCAAGGTTAAACCTTTCTAGTGTGCATGTGTTAAATGCTTGTGTTCAAGGACGCTATCAAATGAGGCTGTGATTTTTAATGCATTATATTTGCATTTAAGGCAGATTTAATCCATAGTTTGACCTACTAGCCTTTGCCTTGACTTGGCTTTGTCCATCCTGTAAAAAATGTATGTTGGCATTAGACATGGGCCGGTATAAGATTCTGACGGTATGATAACCTTGGATAAAAATATCAAGGTTTCACAGTATGATGGTATTGTGATTACTGCTCTAAAATATTTTATTTTTAAATGTCTGGATAAAAAACAAAAACTTTTCCCTCTTTGAACACAATATTTTTTATTTTAAGGAGCATTTAAAGTATTTTGGAGCTGCTGTCTTCATTAGTTTTAATAACACACATTTCCTTACAATTTAAAATGGCATCTTTGGATATATTTCAGCTGGAGATACTTTTTTCCTAAAAAAAATAAAAAAATAAAAAATTCTTACACATACCTTATGAACGGTATCGCAGAAAATTTTGTTGGTTTTAAAACCTTGACTTTTTCAAACCGCTGTATACCTTAAAAACGGTTATCATCCCATGAGTAGTTGGCATCTTCTGAAAGACTACAGAGACATACTATTAACAAATTATTAATATAATTTTGAATAATGACATAGCTGTTTGTAATAGTTTTAAAGGTCAAAATCACAGTCAAAAAACACTCAAGATGATATATTTGAAAACCAGTAACCATTAACTTCCATGGTAAGATTAAAAAGTACTCGATGCCAGTGGTGACAGGTTTAAAGGTTTCTTTAAAATATCTTCTTTTGTGTTTAACAGAAGAAATAATGGAATGTTTGAAACCAGTAAAAGATGACAGAATTTACATATTTGGGTGAACTTTCCCTTTAAAAGAACGCTAAGTGAATTTTGCTATGTTAAAGGTGCAGTAGGTGATCTGCCACAATGCTAACTTGTTAGCATAAATCTCCGAAACAGTCCCTTCCCTGCCGCCCAAAACCACGCCTCCTGAAAACACGAGTGTGTGCACCTTAAAGACGACAGCAGAACCCTCTCTCATGTGTTGAGCTGAAGCAACTATTGCTTGGCCGGCGACCTGCGGGAATTACACTCATTACTAAGCCATACTCACACGCTATTTCTGACTGTGAATTCAGAGTAGCATGGTAAACAATATAGGGAGCGCGTCACTGGTCGTCATTGTTCAAAAATGAACCAATGTGAATATAAAACCAACTTCAGCTCAGTATTGCAGGCTAGGCGGAATAGCGCTATTTACTTGTGTTTTGTTGTTAAACTGAATAAAATCGACATTATCGATGCTGTAAAAGGCCCCTTACGAAACTGAAAATAGTCACATCAATCTATCGCCGGAAGATTTCAGTGGCTGAACAACACTTCTGTGCATATAACCCATTTGTAAAAACAACATCTACATCAGCTTTGTGTGTCTAAAATAGTTTTAAAACAGAACATTACCTGTCTAAAAGAAATCCTTCAGCCATGGTGTTATCCTTCCTCCAGCGTGCAAAACTAACTCCAATATTGATTCGGGATTTTAAAAAGTTTTGATTCATCTTGTATTTACTGCTCGCGCTCTGTCTCTCGCTCTCTCTCTCTCTCTCTCTCTCTCTCTCGTGAACGCGCAGCACGTGTATGCACAAACGGCAGATCTGCATGAACAGAGGTGCAAACTAGTTGAATATAAAATACTTCTAAACACATTTAGATCATTTACTTTACTCATTACTATTGCAATGTGAAAAGACTTTCAACCAGCACAACAAAAAATGTTTCTAAAGACAATCACCTACTGCACCTTTAATATTTGAAAGCACTTAAATAAAACACACCAATAAAGCAAACAAGACCTTCCACTTTTTGATATCATTACTAGACACGCCCCTTACGGCTGATTGGCTGCAGGTGTACTTTGAGACTTGATTCAACAAAAATCTCTTTCAAATAATGCTTATCATTTCATTTTCTTTTCGGCTTAGTCCCTTTATTAATCTGGGTTCGCCACAGCAGAATGAACCGCCAACTTATCCAGCATATGGTTTTACGCAGCGGATGCCCTTCCAGCCACAACCCATCTCTGGGAAACATCCACATACTCTTATTCACACTCATACACTACGGACAATTTAGCTTACCCAATTCACCTATACCACGTCTTTGGACTTGTGGGGGAAACCGGAGCACCCGGAGGAAACCCACGCAACCACGGGGAGAACATGCAAACTTCACACAGAAATGCCAACTGACCCAGCCTGGGCTTGAACCAGTGACCTTCTTGCTGTGAGGCGAACGTGCTACCCACTATGCCACCGTGGCGCCCCCAAATAATGCTTAGTACACCTTTACATTTTAAATATAATAGTGCACAACAAATAATGTTATTACATCTTAAAAGATAAACTGATTCTGAACTGGTTAGTTTCAATAACTGATGTACTGATTGATCTATAACAAAGTTATATAATACCAGCCAGTCTGCAATATCTATTTTGACCCGTCATGAACACTACAAGTTGTTTGTGTTGTTAACATTATGTCGAGACAATATTTTTAGTTTATATATTGTATGTTTTATACGATAATTTGCAAAAAGCCTTTTTTAAAAGTTTTAATGTTGACTAATATAAATGCATCTAATTGGCCATTGTGTTTATTAGTTGAATAGAAATGGGTTTGAACGGTTGTTCTCCAAGCTGCAAATTTTTTTTATCTGATGCACCTTATACAGCTCCAAATGTAATGCTGTGAATTCATACTCTTAAAAAAGTCTTAATGAATGCTTCCATTTAAAATATAATTATTTTTTTAAATATTGTTTTAGGACGCTTGCTTCTACTTTTTTAAAGTTTTCTGGTTGTTTTAATTATTAGAAAGCCTTTTGACATTTTCAGGCACAGTTCTCTATTTTTAACGTCTGTCAGTGAATGAAAAGACTTTTAGAATAGCTCAGCGGCTCATTTGAGGAAATTGGACCTTTGACTGCTCCATCATCAACGTCTAAAGTGCTCCTTTGTTGTTAGTGAGGTTATTTATAGCTGCAGTCACTCTGAATAAATCTGCGAACAGTCTGAGATGAAGGTGGCTGAAAGTTGTATCTATAAAACCATTCTTACTTTAAATGGCTCGAAGTAGATTCATATAAAGTCCAGTTTTCCCAAAAATGAAGATTCTGATATACACCACAGAGTTTGGAAACATTATTACGGTTTAAAGACATAGTTCACACACACACAAAAAAATTATTTACTCAATATTTACTTACTCTCAAGGGGTTCCAAAACTTTATGAGGTTCTAAATTCTGTTTAAACAGAAAATAAAATATTTTGAAGAAAACTGAAAACATGTAGCCATTGACATCCATTGTCAAAAAACAAAAAAATATGGATGTCAATGGTTACAGGTATTACAGGTAATATCTTCTTTTGTGCTAAATGGAGAAAAACACTCAAACTGGTTTGGAACACGTAAAGGGTGAGTAAATGATGACAATATTTTCATTTTTGGGTGAACTTTTTCTTTAATGTTAATGAATTAAACACATTGTAATAAAAACATTAATACTATGAGATAATAAATTTATATACTGTATATATATTTAGAATAGCTGATTTGTATATAAATATATGTTTTAAAGTGTATTTTTCCTTTTTTTGTTTATTCATTGAAAATATCCAGCTCGAAAGATCAATATGTTTATTAATAGACTGCAAAAAACGTGTTAATATCAAGTCTTCCAGTCCATAATTTTTATTTTTTTATTTTCAGGATTATTACTCTAGTCTTCAGTGTCACATGATCCTTCAGAAATCATTCTAATAATTCATATTTTGGTGCAAAAGAATGTATTATATACCGGTACTGAAAACTGCTGTTTATTTTCACAGTGAAAGAATTGATCAAATTATATTTCAGATATTTTTTTGTAAAAATGCAAAGGTCTTTGTTTATGTTTTCGATCAATTAAATGCATCCTGGCTCAATAAATGTATTAATTTCTTTAAAAAGGTTACTTTCTTGAACTATTTAGATACAGTAGTTGTGTGAATGTTATCTTATGTGTACATTTCCTTTCTGTATTTATTTGCAGGCCATAGTGTTATTTGCCGATCCAAACCACTTCCTATCTGAACTATACCGTACCTTCTCAAGTCTCTGCCATGATCCTGAGATTTCAGTAAGAAGGACAGCAGCTGGTGGTTTCCATGAGGTATGAACTCTCACATTTAAACATATGTTTGTCATGGTTTGACATTCATAAGTTGACATGCACAGCAGTGATGGCTTTGTTCAGAATGCATAATAGCATCTTTTCTAATCCATCTGCATTAGGTGGTCAAATTACTGGGCCCCAATGTGCATTACATACACAAAGAACTAATCACTTTGCTGCAGGATGATTCATTAGAGGTGAGACCTGAAAAAAGGTTTGTGTGTGTGTGTGTGTGTGTGTGTGTGTGTGTGTGTGTGTGTGTGTTTGTTTATTAAAAGAGCTTTCAGCTTCAGTCAGCACAGTCATTTCCTTGGCTCACTATTCTGTGCAAAACGTTGCAACTTTGTTCTCAGACAGATTTAGTTTTTTCTCAGACCTTTTTCTCATTCAGAGTGTTCCTCTACTGACTGCTGAGTTCACATGAACAAATAACCGTCTGACTATTCAAAACCTCCGCCTTGCAGGGCCAATTGTGCTTATGTAACCTTTGAATTTAGATGCCATTAGTTGGACTACAGTTTTTCTTCAGTGACTGAAGGAGAATAAAGATTTATTTGGTTCCGTCTTTGTAAAATATATGAAGATGAAGTGTGTGTTATGAAGTGTTATTTTTGCGCCACTAGCAGAATCTATTCTTAATTTACTTTTTTTCGTTCTTTAAAGCCAATGGTAGAATAATAATAACAATCAAATATGAAATAAACTGTCTTAAATTACTGAATTATACAACTTAATTCCTTTAAATTTATTTTAAAAATACCAATTTTCATAGTTCATCAGTTTCGGTTCAGAAAGTTTTTTTATTTCATAAAAAAAGGAAAGAAAACTCATCAAGGCTGAATTTATGTGTTGCAATATTGAAAAATAATGGAATAATACTATGGAATATAAATGTTTACGGTTCAAATATACTTTAAAATATTATTTATTTCTGTGACGGTAAAGATAAATTTCACATACTCTTTCAAAAATTACTCCAGTATGTAGATTTGGTGTTAAAAATATGACTTAACATTATCAAGGTTGAAAATGAATGTAACGGCATCTGCTGCATAAAACATATGCCAGAATAGTTAGCGGTATTCCGCCCTGGCAACCCCTGGTAAATAAGTGACTAAGCTGAAGGAAAATTAATGAAAGAGAAGTGATATACCCAAACTGGCTTGGTGACAGCTTTCAATACCAAAAAGCTTGGATCATCTTTAACAGCAAACTACCAAATATTCATCACCAGACATACAATATCTGTGTGTGTGTGTGTGTATGAGGTAGTGTGCACAAGTTGCGGAGGTTGTAGCAACTGTGTAGGATGAATGAATGCATCGCACCTCCCTAGCTAAGACTAGGAGTGTTGCATTGTTTATTCCGTCATGATCCTCTGAGCAGTGTTAGTCACACACTGCATTAGCATCTACTACGGTGCAAAGCTCCCTGAGCCATCAGACATAGTGATTTTCATGATTAATGATGACAGAAACCGAACATTATAGCCTATTTATTATAGTCAACGATCTCACATCAGCTTATTTCTAATTTTAGAGTCGCTTCCTGGGGTTGATAGAAATGTGTTCCTGAAGCATCTGATAATGAGAAGGCTTTGTTGATGTGAAAGGCTCAGATCATCCTGAGGTTAATGCTTTTGAATCTGCAGGTGCTGGATGCTCTGCTGAACAATCTTCAGGAGACTTTAGAGCTGGCCACGTCCAGAGGAGAGGGAGCAGGGCCTGAGAGCAAGGTACCGGATGAATGTGCTTTATTTTTGGTGCTTTTAGTTAGCATTTTCATTTGTGCTGTCTTTGTTTGTATGTGCCATTAAGGTGCTTTTTTGTCAAGCTGATCACAAGTGAGCTTTTAGCTCGTCTAATTTTGGCCACTTCCAGAGGTAGTTGAAAGCACATTTGACTGGACTGCTTTTATAGTGCAGACGCTGTGGTTGAATGCATTCAGGCGGACACAAAAGACAACCTACTCTATGCTAACTGAGCTAATTCTCATAGTTACAGGATGTATTGTTGCAGCATGCTAGCCAAACAGGATTTAAAGTTTGTTGTCTAAAATTGTATTATTAATTTAAAGAATGAGCTCTTCCAAAAATGAAAAGTTCCAACCACCATATACTGTACAGCAAGGGTCCCAAGATATTTAAAAAACATCCTTAAAAAAGACCATATGCTTTATTGATTCAATACTTTTGTAAATAAAACAAATATAACAACTTTATTCAAAGTCCAGAAAGGCAACTTAATAGACCTTTGGTTGCAACCAGATAGACTTCTGAGACCTTCGTTCATCTTCGGAACACAAATTAAGATTTTTTTAGATGAAATCAGAGAGTTTTCTGATCCTCCAAATACAGCAAGAGTCCCAAGATGCCTAAAGAAAAGAAACCAAAAACGATGTCAAAGCATTCCATGTCACTTCAGTGGTACTGCACTCGAAGCTCCATGTACACTTGTATGTGGCACACAAAAAAAGGACTTTGTTCGCTTATGTTTTCTGCATCAGTTCAAGCTTGGATATTGTGCTGCTCACTGCAATAACAATACAAAGTATTGTCTGTAGTAAAAGCGTACTCTAACCTGATGCAGAAGACATTGGGTGAACTTTTTTCAAGTTTTTTTTTGCCGAACAAAAGTGCTCTTGGAGCTTTGTACGATACAGTTGAACCACTGAAGTTACAAAGAATGTTTTGTTAAAGTTTCTAATTTCCTTTTTGGACTTTGAGTATCTTGGGATCCTTACTGTGTTTAAAGGATCCGAGAATTTGCGTTCTGAAGATGAACGAAGGTCTCAGGGGTTTGGACCGACACGAGAGAGAGATACATAATGTCTTGTTGTCTCTTTTTGCATTCATGTGTAAGTTCCATTAGATTATAGGATCAGAAAAGTCCATACATACTCTGCACCCACTCATTCAACCTGCCTTCATTGAAATAGAGAAAGTGGGAGAAAGTGGCCAAAACAGACTGATTAAACAACTGGTGTAAAATGGAGCTGTGCTTGTTTGTAATCTCCATAATTAATCTGTTAACTTAATATTGATACCAATAAAGTCTTGACGTTATTTCAGTTTACTTGGATTAAGAGGTACATGTGCGCTTAAATAAGAGAGTGCCTTCGAATTGGAGCCAAAAAATTTAAGAGACACTGTTTTAGACTTTTAGTTTTAACAACAATGTTTATGATCCTAATAATAAATAAGTAATTTCTAAAATAATGTATTATTTAATAAATAGCTAATTACCATTTATACAAATATATAATTATAATATTACATTTAATTATTTTATTAATTATAATCCTTATATTTAAGTTTTTTTCTTGTGCAAAATAGCAAAATATCAATAATTTGGCTCTAATTGTAATCTCCAAACTGTTTGGAGATGAAATTACTATGTTTGGATTCAGTAAGTTCAATACAGTAAAAAACTGTTATATTTTACAATTTAATTAAATTGAAAAATATATATTTTTATATATATTTCCAAATGTATTATTGTGATGGCATACTTGAGCTTAATTTTTAGCTAAATTAATTTATGAATTTTAACTGTTGCTTCAGACTTCAGTGACTCATGAACAAATAGTCTAATATGTTTAAATGATTAATGCTCAAAATTAAATATTATCTGTGTTTAAAAGATAGTTCTGTTGTGTAATGTTTTTGTAAAAACCATGCTGCAATTTTTCAGGATTCCTTGGTCAATAGAAAGCTCAAACAGTGTTGCCAACTTAGCTATTTTGTTGCTAGATTTAGCAACTTTTCATACTACCTTAGCCACTTTTTTTTTTTCCCCAAAAAGCACCTTGCAACAAATTTAGCAATTTTTAACATTCATTTGACTACTTTTAGCAATTTTTAAAAAGTGACTCAAAAGAGCAGTGGCTGCAGGCTTCACTCAGTAGAGTAAATTGCTAGCTCAGATTGTTTTTCATAACTGTTAATTTACTGATATTTGTTAACATGTATAATTGTTGGCAATTTAGGTAGCGAAAAATTTGATTAGTGCTATAATTGTTGTCACTTTCACAAATGTGTTAATTTCACAATTAAAAAGAGTAAGTACACAAGCTGGGATTGTTTAAAAGAATGTAACTGTTTATTATCAGTGTTATTTTTAAAAATAAAAAAATATCAAAAGGTGTTTGTGTTACTTAGTCAAGTATATTTTTCATACAAATCTAAATGGACATATTTCAAGTAATGTTTTTGCTGAGATGGCCAGTCGATTTGAGAAAACATTAATAATTTTGTATACTACAGTACATAAAGATGTAGTTTTGAGTTGTGAACAAGCAATGTCGTCATCATGCAAAGTAATATCTTAAAAAGAACCTATTTATTGTGCATCTGGATGTAATGTTTTAATATAATACACAGCACCTTAGAGTAGAGACATGATGGGCTTGCGCTTGTCAGATACTACGTAATGATGTCACTAATATGCAAATTAGTGTGTGATGTCCTCTGGAAAAAATTAGCTACTTTTCAGGCAGGCTCTAGCTACTTTTCATTGTAAATAGTTGGCAACACTGAGCTCAAAAGACCGTTCAAAATATTTTTTTGGTTGATGTAAAAGTCATTATTGTTACTTAACAAGCAACAGTATGTTATTTAATAAGTTATTGATGTTATTTAATAAGTTGAATGCAGGTGTCTTGCTAAATATAAGCAAAGATAGTAGCTGATATATCACTTTCACATTTACAGCAGGTGAATATACAAGACTTGGTGCCAGCTTTGGTAGCAGCAGAGCAGAAAGCGGCTTCTTCACTGCACTGGCGAGTTCATGAGAAACTGCTTCAGTGCTACTCATGTCTGCCTCGTGTCATTTCTGGAGACCAAATCTACTTCCGTTTCTTTCAGAGGATGTTCAGCATCATCACCACAAATGTAAACGTCTTGCGCACACAGTCCTGTCAGTACAGTCTCGTGCGTGATACAGTATGCTCGATCTGTCCTTTCTGTTTACTCTGTTGTAGAATGTTCTGCCAGTCCAGCGGGAAGCTGTCAGGACGTTATGTGTGTTCCTGCGCTATAACCGCAAACAAGAACAGCGGCAAGAGATAATAAGAAAAATAAAACAAGGTAAAAAGAAAACGTAATAGTTATTTTACATCTTCGTGCATGACATTTTGTCTTTCATCTGGTAAGCACTGTGTTTTTTCTGTATTTTAGATCTTGCCCAAGGTAGAAGCTACTGGAACAGGCTTCGCTTTCTGGACCTGTGTGATATCACAATAGACCTCTTCTCCAAATCATATTTTTGCAAACATTTTCTAATTCCAGCACTTGAGTTAGTTAGTGATCCTGTGGCCAATGTCAGGTGAACAAGTTTTCCACATTATTTTTACTTTGCTATTCATTTGAATTATATAACGTAATGCTTTAAAGTATTTCTGCAAATTGTTGTTAATTTTTTTAACCAAAGCGAAACATTTTGGCAGGTACAAGCTCTGTTATATGTTGCCCAAATTGAGATCCACCATCAGACCAACGGAAAAGCATCTGCTTCAGCAGCTGGAGTTCTGTGTGCGGAAATTGCTGTGCCGTGAAAAGGACAAAGATGTTGTGGTGACATTGAGAAAGGTAAGGAAATCATTATTAAGGTACATTAGTGATGTATAGGCAAATGTTTTGGGCCAGCATGATAATAAATAGTTATAAATAAGTTCAATATTATGCTTTGGCTTAATGTTATTGCATTTCACAGGCTGCAGTTTAATTTAATATATATGTGTCAGGTGTCATGTTTACACACCAGACATCAGATTGCATGGATTTTTAATGAAACAAGAGGAATTCGTCCTCAAAATGTGACCACATCTTTTTGTTAAAATGTATTATGTATACTGAATGTGATTTAATTTATTACAAGTAGTGATACTGCAAAAACGGTTTTATTATTTTTCCTCAGACAGTTCTGGAGCTGGACAAAATGGACATTACAGAGCCGGTATGAAGGATCTGTGACTTTGACCTTTAATATTTAGTTATGATGACAGTTTCTGTACACCATAGTTATTTGTTTGAGCACTGTGAGCGAACTTTGCCCATATTTATATTTGTAGTATCATAAAAGGCATGAAAGAGAGCTCTTGGATCAGAAAAAGGAGAAGGAGGAGACCCTTTTACTTGAAATGGTGAGAGAGATTTTTAATTACTGAAATCGAAGGCAAATTTTTATTATGGTTATGGTTTCTTCTACCAAAACCATTTCGGAAAAGCAAATAGGCTTTTCTTTATGTGTAAATGTGGGCGATCACATACTATATTCAGAACCAACAAGACAAAAATTTGATTTTTAAAGAGATAGTTCACCTAAAAATGAAAATTTCCTCACCATTTACTCAGACTTAAATGGTTCTAAACTTTTATCATTTCTTTCTTCTTTTGAAAACACATCGGGAAAAACAGCCAATGACATCCATAGTTGGAATAAAATGTACTACAGAAGTCAATGGCTGCTTTTTCCCAACATTCTTCAGTATAACTTCTGTTGTGTTCAAAAGGAGAAAGAAACTCGGTTACACTTTATTTTCAGGTGTCTTTGTTACAGAGTAACTATTAATTTAACAACTAATAAGTCATATTAATTCATTACATGTACTTACTATATGGTTATGGTTAGAATGTGGATTAGGTTTAGTTGAATGTACTTATGCATAATTACTTGTAATTACTTTGTAATTACTATAGTAAGTAGATACTGTAGAACTTGTGTAGCAAGGACATCTGAAAATAGAGTGTTACCAGAAACTCAAACAGGTTTGGAACAAGCGGAGAATGAGTGAATGATGGCAGAATTAATTTTTTTCTGTGAACTATACCTATGTATGTTCTAGATCCCTTGAACTATATGTTGCTACTGTATTTGTACTTTTGTTAACACAGGAATTATTAGAAAGACAGCAGAGTGAAGCCAAACTTGCTGGAGATAAACAGTCTGAGAAGAAACGTGAGTGATGATTATTTATGCACCATTGTTTTTCGTTGTAGCTTATTGCAAGTTTCCTAAATTATGTACAGCATATGTGTGTTTATGTTGTGGTTTGTTATATTTTTGTGTTCCAGAACGAGAGAGCAAGTCAGGCCTGTCTGGTAGTAAAGGAATGTCAGGAACATTATCAGGAGCATCATCATCCTCTTCTTCTGGTTAGAACCCTTGTGTATATTAATGTTAGAGGATGTTTTTGCCAATTGACAGCATTTTTGATTGTTCAGTTTTTTATTTTTAGAATCATTTGAATCAAATAATTGTATTTATTGTGATAGTCCCCCCCCCCAAAGTGAATATTTTCTCAGTGTTTACTCACCCTAAAGTGGTTTTCAAGTCTAATCTGAATAATGTTAAAAACATGTAATCATTGACTTTGTCATATAATAGGGAAAACAGATAAACTATGGAGGTCAATGGTTACAGGTTGCCAGCATTTTTCAAATCTTCTTCCAGTGTTCAACCGGAAAAAAAAAAAACTCAAACTGGTTTGTGAAGGGTGAGGAAAATGATGACAAAATTTTCAGTTTTGGGTGAACAGTCCTTTTAATGATCACATAAAGGACCATGAAACAACACGCTTGTATTAATATAATATTTTTATATATTTTCAAAACTGCCATTTACTGCCATTCGTTTTGACAAATAAAAAATAATAAACAATACAAAATATTTTTAAAATACAAATATTTCACAGAATTACTGTTTTGTATTTCTGATCAAAAAAATGCAACCTTTGTGAACAGTAAATCTAAAACAAAAACAATCTTACCAATGTTAAAGTTTTGAAAAATAATGTACTCTATCATCCTACTGATATAATCCTTTTGTTTTATATAATAATTGTTAGAAATGTTTGTAGTCGTTTTATTTTCTTTAAAATTACGAGCGACATAAAAATGTTTAACATTTTCTGGAAGTTTAATAAAAGTAAATACTTATCATCTCCACATTGCTGCTGTTTTCAGGTAAGGAGATGCGGAGGGCTAAACTAGCTCGCAGTCGTTCTCTCAGTGGCCATCCCACAACCCCCAAGATGACAAACTCAGACAAAAGCTTGTACGTGAACAAAATCACATCAGCTTTCTTGTGTTATTTTTGCAGTTGCTACTATGACCCATCATCAATAGTACTTACACATTTACACTCACAATTTGTTCTTTAGAAAACTGAAGGATTCAGGAAGTTGCCCTGGATCAGGAAAGAGTCCTATGCTACCTTTAAATGGTAACTAGTGACATTGTTCTTCATAAATTATGATCATTTGTTCCAGTTACGTTGTTTACATGTGCTTACGTACTTATTTGTTGTCCAGATGATAACCTGCGACCCCACCACTTCAATGTTGCTTCTTCGATCTCCTCCACCCCATCGTCCTCGTCCATGCCTGTTCTGATCCGCAGCAACACCAGCAGCTCTGTGGATCACCGGAGTAACGGGAATAAAGACACACAGTCTAGGAAACTCTCTGTGTATGTTTCTCAAATTGACTCATTAAGTGTCATTCATAATCAACCACTTATTATCTAAGTGCTGTATTGGGCTGTATTCAACTCCTTATTTAATTATCTGAAACATGCTGCACTTTTACTCCAAGCAAGCAAAGCATCTGCAAAATCTGCACACAATGTCAAATAAGTGTATCTATACAATAACGAGTACATCATTACTTCATATTTTAAAAGATCTTTTTTATCTTACCTGAATCACGTTAGTAATAATAATAATAATATTAATTTGTAATGCCCTTTTTTTAAACTTAAAGCGCTACAAGGCAAGATACTAACAATACAAGGCAAGCAGAAACAGCACAACAAAAAAAGATGCAATAAAAAAAAATATGAACCACAAAAATAGAATAAAAAGTTAAGAAATTGATCATCCTAAGTTAAAAGCAATGCTAAAAACGTGAGTCTTAAGAAGTTTCTTAAAACAGTCAAGAGAGTCAGTATTCCTAATGCTGATGGGTAGTGCATTCCACAGCTTAGGCACACTTACTTAAAAACTGATGTTTTTATTTTAGCATCCCTATAGTAAAAACAAAGGAACTGCTTATATAGATTTGCAGCTCTCCATCAGTAGTGGTTAGAGATGTCATATAGATATTGAAACTGAGGGGCAACGTGCTCCTTTTTGAGCGTACTGGATTATTAATGCAACTGTCAAAAGACATAATGTTCATTTTTACAGTTGATAAATAAGTTCCATGATTATTTAAGCAATCATGTGAAAATACTGTATGACGAATTGTTAATCACACTCATGAGAGAAAAGCAGAGAAATTTATTCATTTATCACAATAAATTCATTCTGTTCAGACACGTGTATATACTGTATATATTATATATATATTATTTCATTGTGCGCATGCAGAGCAAGCAAGATACATACCATTTTTTTAAATACATTTGTTTAGGCTTTTATAATTCTAGTTTAAAGTTAATATCAAATAGAAAAAATTACAATTTGTTTTACATACATTTTTTTTCTCTTGTGAATAATGCTAAATTTAAAGGATTTGGTGTTGGTTAAAGGAATCTATAATACATGTTTATAATGTTTTGATTTATTTTAAGCTTTTTTTTTTCTTAACAATGCAATTTTGACCTGGTCATTGCTGAAATTGCTATATATTGCTAATATATTGCCAATATTGCTAATATTACTATGAACAGGAGTGATTCAGCAAGAGTGATATTATTTTGTCTTTCTGTTTGTGTTCAACAGACAGCGGAAGTCGAATTCATTTGGAATGCAGTCTGGGAGAGAGTGATTACCACTTTGCCTTCTGACTTAAAGCCCCTTTTACAAGACTTTTCATTCTGCAGCAGCAGCACAGCAGTGTCCCCTCCATTTTGATGTGTCCATTCTCTCTTCTATCCCAGAAAAGGCTTAAGATGTGCTGGGGCATCAATTAAGGTCTGCATTGATTCATCTCTGCCTTATTTCATACAAAAAAAAACCCCAACAAAATCTCACACCATACATCATAAAATGAAACCGAGAGTTGAGGAGTAATTGAATGTATTTAATTTACTGCCTCATTATTTTGTTTCTTGTATTATAGCATGCTTTGCAAAATTCTCTGTTTTATATTTTTGAAGTGGCTAAGAGAAAAAGAAGCACTATGTATTTTTATGATTGAAGAGTTTTGGAACTCTCCATCCCATTCCACCAATGAGATTGTGCCTGGTGCCGCCCAGCACCTGATTGATTAACGCCAACATCTTAGTACCCAATGAATAAAATTCATGTTGAATATTACGTGCTTTAATGACTTGCTTTTGAACAGCCTCTTAAAATACTGACGTTTGATACTGCCAGTGCACACACACACACACACAAAATCACTAGTTACACTTGACATTAGGTAAACACTATACATTTACTTTCCGAGCAAACATTGGATTGTGACTATATTATGCTGTTACTTAATGTTTGTTAAAACGCAGTATAATGTTAATATTGATACAGTTAAAAGGTTAATACTGATATCAATTGTTTGAGAACATTAAAAACACTTAATATTTGGTTATTCAAGCAAAACAAATGGATGTAGGAGTGAGAACAACTGTAAATACACCATTGGTAGTTTCTCTAATTAGGTCTTAGTTGGGTCGACCACGCGTCCAATGTAGAGGATGCATTTTGTGGTCTCATGGTAGACAACAAAAATGAAGGGTCGGTTGAAAGTGAGCCTGGGGGGAAGAGGATCCATGAAGAGACTGCTGGAAGCTTCTGCCAGTGAGCCTCCAGACTCGTCCACATCCACAGCCACCTTCTGCACCACCTGGAATGAAGCGCCATTGGTCAGTGCATTCTGTATCTCATATGTGTATTTTTATTACATTCAATTTAATGGATAGATGTTTATTTTTATGGCGCCACGGTGGCGTAGTGAGTAGAACGTTCGATCCCCAGGTCGCTGGTTTGAGCCCCAGCTGGGTCAGTTGGCATTTCTGTGTGGAGTTTGCATGTTCTCCCCGTGGTTGCGTGGGTTTCCTCCGGGTGCTCCGGTTTCCCCCACAGTCCAAAGACATGCGGTACAGGTGAATTGGGTAAGCTAAATTGTCCATAGTGTGAGAATGTATGGATGTTTCCCAGAGATGGGTTGTAGCTGGAAGGGCATCCGCTGCGTAAAACAAATGCTGGATAAGTGGGCGGTTCATTCCGCTGTGGCGACCCCGGATTAATAAAGGGACTAAGCCGAAAAGAAAGAAAAATGTTTATTTTTCTAGTTTAAATCATTATATTTATTTAGTTTGAATTATGTCTATATGGTAAGATTTAATTTCAGCAAAGATTTCACAATTTTCCTTTAACTTGCACGTTGGGTAAATGCTTTCATTTCTTTCTTTGGTTAAATTGTATTCTAGACACCAATCTAAACTAATTTTGTTTTAATAGAGTTTTAATAAGGCGACACGTGGCGCAGTAGGTAGTGCTGTCGCCTCACAGCAAGCAAGTCGCTGGTTCGAGCCTCGGCTGGGTCAGTTGGCATTTCTGTGTGGAGTTTGCATGTTCTCCCCGTGTTCGCGTGGGTTTCCTCCGGGTGCTCCGGTTTCCCCCACAAGTCCAAAGATATGCGGTACAGGTGAATTGGGTAGGCTAAATTGTCTGTAGTGTAGGTGTGTGAAAGAGAATGTATGGATGTTTCCCAGAGATGGGTTGCAGCTGGAAGGGCATCCGCTGCGTAAAACAAATACTGGATAAGTTGGCGGTTCATTCCGCTGTGGCGACCCCTGGATTAATGAAGAGTTTGAATGAGAGAATGAATGAATTAGAGTTTTAATGATAACCCACGCACGAATCATCAACCAGGTAGTTGTAATGCCTTTTACAGGGATATTACAGGTGTTTTTTTTTTTTTTACATATTAAAATAAATATTACTGACCCCAAAGGTAGTGTATGTATGGGTCAAAGACAAAATGTCCATATTGGTTTATGCAACAAAAGTGATTTTATATACATAGAAAGCATAATAAATGCAAATAAAGTGTCTGATATATATGAAAATTAAATATTGGTGAAATAATGTTCCACCATCAATCAGCATTACAATGTTTTTATATTTATTATTTATTATATTTTTAATCTTGCTGAGGAATGGCAAAGAATAAAGCTGTTAAAATAACAATTAATAGGTGTTTTGGGGTTGACTTAAATAAAGGCTTATAATATGCTGCAAAATACTCGTTTTAAATGCCTGATTTTAAATTTTTTTTTATATTAACTAAGGTTACACAGAATGGCATTTATAGAATTTCTTCTGTAAACAATGATAAATATACAGTACATGAGAGCCATAATTTGTTTTTGATCAAAACAAACCCAAAACTAAATCATCAAAGATTAACAGGATACATTCTAATGTGTAGAAAAAGAAATATGTGTTCATGCTTGAAAAACACTTAATTAAACTCACGTTGCATATAACTGCTAGACGTATGCATTAAGAATGACCTGACACAATCTTTAACAGTCTTTGTGTATTATTAGAAAGACCTCACACCTCTGACAGCTTCAGGCCTTCACTGCTGCTGATTCCAGTAAGATCGGCAGCATTTCCGAAGATCTCTTTAACACCCAGACTAGGCAGACTCACACTGAGTGAATTGGACTGCTTCAGTGAAAATCTGGGCAACTGAATCTCCAGCTTCCTGATGAGAGACACACAATGGATATTTAAGCAATCAACATAAATTTGTCATAAAATGGTATGTTTCTAAAGGGGAAATCTAAACTGTCATGTACAGCATGTGATTGTTCACTTTGGCTGCACAGAATGAGTTTGATGGAGATTTGAGTCATAAAAAAACACATGGATTTATGAAAATGTGAGAGACTGATTGCATGACTCACGTCTTTTTCAGCTTAGCAACCCATCCACGAAACACTTCACCAGTCATGGATTCATCAATGTAGGTGTAGTCCACATCTTCATCCGGAAGAAGAACAAGCATGGCAATGCCGTTCTCGCAGGGCAGCTTCAGAATGCCAACCTTTAATGTGGGGTCATATGCCAGGTAGTATTTTCCAGAGCTGAGCATCATGGGCACTTGCGCAATGTTATACTTGTTCACATAGAATCTGCCTTCTTGGGTGAAGGTTGTGTTGAATGGTTGCAGCCACTGACCTGGTAAAGATCAAGAGAATATTTTCATTAAGGAATACTTGGTTGTGCACTATTCACTTAGTCTTTCCATTTTCAATTCTAGTTGGTTTTGTGCTGAATTGTGACCCCCTTTTAAATTATTCTTCAGGGTTGTTATTAGGGCTGTGCAATATGGACAAAATAATCATATTGCGATTTTTGGAACGAATATTGCGATTGCGATTTTATTCGCAATTTTGGCAACTGTTTTTGCTTTTTCAAACGCGCTACATACACACATTCTAAATGTATTCAGTGCACAAGAAGTGCATAACAAAACATTTCACAATGAAATAACATAGTATTAAGTTTAATAAATAAAACTGTAGTACAATTGTCTTTAAAACTGACAACTTAAAATAAATGAAGATGAACTAACCTCACCTCCAGTTAAAAACATAGTGTATACAGTAGTACTTACTGCTTGATAAACAAAACTGTAATAAATTGCCTTAAAAACAGACAACATGAAAAAATAAAGACTAACCTCAATTCCAGTCATAACAATAAATAAAAACGAACGTAAATCAAAACCACCTATTTGGTTCTCCCGCTCAACTTCGCTGTGCGCGGAGTGAGCTCTGATTGGTTAACATCTTTCTCCCGCTCAGCTTAGTTGTAATTGCCCAATGTGCTACGTCAGCTCTGATTGGTTAACATATTTAAATCATGTGCACAAGAACATGAGCAAAAATCAAAATAAATTAATAGATCAAATCGCAGCCTTTGCGATTTAGAAATTGCATGTGCTTAAATCGCGATTTAAATTGCGATTAATTGCACAGCTCTAGTTGTTATGGTAGTTTTATAGTTGGGGTGGGGGAGGGGTTATGATTAGGTTATAAGGTAGCTACTTCAGCAAGGCGAGTAATAAATTGGTAGGGGTCGAAAAAAAGGCTCATCACCTGTACTGGGAACCGAACCTGCGACCCATAGGGACTATATATATATATATATATATATACACATAAATATGTATATGTATATATAGTACATCATGCAACCATTGGATTAAAAATGTGATGTGAGCTATGAAGTTGTTCATCAGTCACATTGTTTTGTCGAAGCAACAAGTATCAGTGTTGCATATTTTTCTTTTCATATTCAATTAAGAATACAGATTCTGGGTTACCAAGCCTTAGTAACAAACCCCCCAGCTGCTGATTGAAAACCTGAGTCAAAATCTCTTTTAAAGGAGTAAAAATATCATTTTAGTCTGGTAAAGATTGTATCTAGGGTGGTAAATATTGTGTCCCATGGAGAGAATGATGGAAATTCAAGCAGAAATGTATCTGGCTATGATTTGCTGGGTTTTGTTATACACATTTGGCCATTCTGTTTTACAGAGACTTCTGGGTCATGCAGAGTTTTTATTTTGAAATATGATTCTGCAGTGAATAAATGAACTATGGCATCAGGTCACATGCCAGTTGGTGTCTGTGCTTGCATCTTTATGGAACACTATTCAGACTGTTGTAAACTCACAGTTTCTTGCACAGATCAACCATTTTTACCTCAGTGTAACATCAGGAGCCACATTCACTTTGTTTTTATTGTATATGCCTTATTTTTACTCTAAAAGTGCTAATAGCTGTTGATTTGGATTTTGTTTTTATTTCTTAAGAACACGTTTTCAGCTATAAATCGTCAAAAATTGTACATCTAGGCCTGAGCGTGAGTAAATTAACATTATAATGCAACTGTATAATGTGCACTATTATGTAGTTTACCTTAACTTATATTAGAAAACAAGCTGATTTGTAACATTTAAGTTGCAGTGTTTCCACTTACCTGTGAAAAAAGCTGCACTGATTAACATCGCCATGCTTTGTGGATCTACATTTTCCACCACATCCCTGACCTTGTCTCCCGTTCGGCCTCTGACATAATCATTAATACTTCCTTTGGCCTGCTGTCCGTTGGCATAATTCACATTCTGGACATCTGCATTATAATACTGTTTAACCTGGTTTCTGAAGCTGTCATCTACGTTGATGTCCTGCTTGATGAAGAGTCCAGTGGCCTGGATCTGCGCAGCGCTTTCCCTCAGCTGCTGGAGTAGTTTCTGAATCCTTTCCGGCTCTCCATCTTTCACCATGGAGTCCACTCCTATACCCTGGAGCAGCTCGGATTGAGTAGCTCCACCAGCCCCGGCTGCTAATGTGGCCAAGGCCAAGGTAGCCCCGAGAGTTGAAACAGCCACGTTGTCGTCACTTGAGCTTGCAATCTTGCTGTAAAGCCGTGTAGCAAAGTCTGCATTCTTGATTGCGAGCTCTTCAACATCTGTGCTTTGCCCAAGAACGGACACAGCAAGAAGTGATGCTTTGATCAAGAGGGTGAAGAAGCCCATCTTCACAATGCTCTGAAAAAATGTATAGTTTTTTTTTAATCATCATGAAACATAAGTATTATATGCTATACGTCTCACACAATTAAACCTGTAAAGCCTGACGCATGAATAACAAAATTCTGTTGTGTATATATAATTCACTGAATATTTCAAATAATATTTGATACATGGATCACATGCTATGACCATGTACTTCAGATGACCAAAACAATTCCAATTCAATTCCAATAGTTTGTCATATAAATTACAATGTATTTATAACAATTTAACAGACAACTTAATTAAACTGTAAATATAGAAGTATTAGTTGTCAATTTATATCATTCGATGTCTTTGTAAGATGACATTTAAATGCTTAGCTCTGTGATTTATGAAGCGTTTTGGCTTAAATTTTAGGGAGCAAAACAATTTTTTCAATAAAATAATTTCCTGAATGGATAATCAAGTAAACCAATTGGTTAGTCCAATTTCATTTTGAAATGTAATTAACAATACACGTTTACACAAAACAAATGTTCACCATGGCTCAAATGACCTTTTAAAAATTAGATTAATAGGCCTTTTGATGGAAGACAGTAGAATATTATTCAAAAGAGTTTTTAAATTAAAGTTTTGATCACAATGGCAATTTAGAGGCCTTATGTCAGTTCATCAAGAAACAGTACTTGAGCAATTCCATGCAGATGTCAACCTTGCCATGAAAAAATTAAGTTGTCATAAATAGCAAAACCCTTCTAATCTTTTTTTTGTGTATTCTTGTATTTTACAGTGCTGTACAAATCCTCAAAAATGTCTCGGTCAATGTTTTCAAACAATTATATTTGATTTGCCAAAATCTCACAAGTGGAAATTTCACATCCGTCACATCCATAACAGAAAAGTGTCACATCCATGACAAAGCTTTTTCTTCATGAATGCAAAAATGTAAATTAAAATAAAACCAACCATTTTTGTTCTATAGAGAGCCAACACTTAATCCTTGTGATTATCATTATTTATTTTGGATTGTGCACTTTAATCCACAGAATTTCAACAAAGTATATTGTACAGACTTTTATGGTCACATCCACAACGCATGTTTATTTTCCTCATTCAACGTATAAAAATTGTTTTCAGATTGATATTTTTCTGATCCCATAATTCTGTGTATATTTGTTTTGGAAAATGTAAACAGATGTTTCAATATAATGTTAACATATACCTTATCTGTGCGTTCATGTTTTTACTGCAAATGTCACATCCATAACGCTGGAATTGCTCACTTTTTAAACAAATTTAAGTCTATTATGTATAATACATAATGAAAGCGATGTAGCATACCTGCGAGAGGCCAAAAATGAAGGCCACGGTCGACTGACTTTTTTTTTAAAGACCTGACAGGCTTTAGACTAACATTTTGACATGTCGTCTGCACGGTCTGCATTTGCTTGGGCTTTGTAAAATATCAGATACGTTTATATTTTTATATTAAAGGAATATATAAATCCAGAATAACCAGAGAATGTTCTCGATGATTCTAGGAGCACAATAAGACATTCTCACTAACAGCTAAACAAAATAGCATTGCTTTTTAAAAAATAGAGCTCGTGAACATTCTCATAGATGACAGGAGGCGTGTTTACAGTGCATGTTCCTTTAAGGGTTGTGTCGCATATATAGTAGACTGCGCTAACATACAGCAACACGGTTTTAAACGAAAGATAAATGTTACACAATTCGTTTGAATTCACTTACAATCGATTCTACATACGTGCAATCACTCTAAAAGAACGCCAAAACGTTATGGAGGCCGGACTACTTACGGTACACATATCTGATTCGAAGTCAGTGCCAATATCCAAGTTAGAGGAGTACAGATATGTTGTCAGTTTCAAAACAATTCCCTGTAAACACGGTAACAACACCGTCTAACGGTTCACGTCATGTCGCCATCAATAACAAACCGAACGTACGCAGATTACGCAACATCCGCCCTTTGCCCATTCTCGATGATTTACGCAGTTTGCGTATGTTCCTCTTATCGCGCGAGGGGGGGAGCGTAATTTTATGATTTGCATATTTGCTTTCTTAAGCAGTAACATTTATTTTTAAATCTCTTCAGCTATTTGGCAATTAATTGGTTTGGGAAAAATAAAACGTTACAATTTATTTTACGTGGCGCCACGGTGGCGTAGTGAGTAGCACGTTCGCCTCACAGCAAGAAGGTCGCTGGTTCGATCCCTGGCTGGGTCAGTTGGCATTTCTGTGTAGAGTTTGCATGTTCTCCCCGTGGTTGCGTGGGTTTCCTCTGGGTGCTCCGGTTTCCCCCACAGCCCAAAGATATGCGGTAGGTGAATTGGGTAAGCTAAATTGTCCATAGTGTATGTGTGTGAATGAGAATGTATGGATGTTTCCCAGAGATGGGTTGTGGCTGGAAGGGCATCCATTGCATCAAACAAATGCTGGATACGTTGGCGGTTCATTCCGCTGTGGCGACCCCGGATTAATAAAGGGACTAAGCCAAAAAATGTATTTTACACTCTATGATTTATACTCGAATGAATTGTATGAAAGTAATAAAACGAATATGCATAGCCTAATATTGTCTTCTACCATTGTTAATATGATGTACACGGAAAAGCCACAAGTCACCACTGTAATCCTCACAAACGCTCACTTATTTTAACGTTACCTGTATTTTAACACGTAAATAATCATAAACTATGATTATAAACGCGTTTTTTGTATTACTTGAGACAACATTTATGTATGTATGTATGTATGTATGTATGTATGTATGTATGTATGTATACCAGCGCTGTGAAAAGTAACATGTAGGTACCACGTGACAACATCGTTGTAAGATAACTTCTGCAGAAGGCCAGACTGTTGATTTTGCGTAGTTGTCTAGTCGGTTTGATTTTAATCCAAGCTGTTAATCGGATGCGTGGCTCGGTGACGGACTGCAAGATAAGTGCACAGCAATCTCTTTAGGTCAGAGGATTTGGTTTGTAACCGTTCTTGTGCAGAAAGTTAATAAGAAAAGAAAACCCTCGAAGGCCTCAGCAAACCCAACAAGGACAATTGTAAAGCAACTGGTTTAATCACAGGCAGCGTCACGTTTTACTACAAGTGCATTCACGTCACAAAATGTATTGAAAAGTGACGTGTTCTAACACAGAGACAATAACAAAACACAAAACAAAATAAAAAACCTGATGTCAGAGCTCAAATGTGGAAGACATCAGGACGAATGAAGCTGATACAAGGCCCCAGGTTTACCGCCTTTCTGGAGGCTCAGTCTTGTTGCCTACACATTATTTTACCAAATGACCTTTACATCACTTTAAAACTCATCTTATCTTTTATAATTGAGACTTTATTTCATATTTCTCTTTAAACAAATAGTTCACCCCAAAATGAAAATACTGTTAATTTACCCGCCCTTAACCATCCATACATGTGACCTCTTATTAGCACATTAACTAAGATTTTTCCTAGTCTTTTATGGATATCAAAATGAAAGCCAAACAACTACCTACACTTTAAAACCCCCAAAACCTAAACTTTGTAAAAAAAAAAAAAAATAATAATAAAAAAAGGGATAATACCTGTGGCTATTGACGATACACTGAGGTCTTGCAATTGGTCTAAGCACGGAAGTCCATTAATAATGAAAATTACTTTTAATATTTTAGGTTCTGCTTTTTCTCCACTCTCAAACTGCCTGTAGGCAGCTAACACAGTCAGTTTACAACTTTTACAACATCCAGGATAAGCACAAGTAGGCCAAATATTATAATGAGCATTCGTGCTCCCTCTCCATTGTAAATGCAAACAGAATGCATTATGATGTGAAGGAGCATGCAAAGGTAACGAGGCTGTAAATAATGTTTGGCTTCCTTCACAGACCAATCATTTCATTTCATAAGACATCAATGTTTTGTCAGGAGCCACTGGTATCAATTTATGTCTGTATTAATCTTTTTAAAATTCTAAAAGTCTGTAAAGCCATCAGAAAGGTCAACATTTCAGCTAATAATTTTCAATTTTCTATGAAAGAAACAATTCACTTGTACATTTTGGGTGAATTATCTTTTTTTTTTAATTCTTAGAGGTATGCGTTTTTTGCATATGGGAAATAGCTGTCATTCTCCCCCTTTAATTTGAAGTGGCACACCAAATATAATAATCTGTGAGAAATAAAGTCACAATTACAAGACAGAACACACCATGGGTTTAAAACAGTGTAGATTTAAAGTATTAAACACAGTGCTGCAATAATGTGTTCAGAAGCCGCTGTTTGTAGTGATAAATTGTCTAAAAAAATGTGCCTAAGCCAAAATTCATCCTTTTCAGATGCAGAAAGTCTCCAAAGCAATATATGTATGATTAACTAGCAGAGCAACTAAATACAGACCTACGACGAAACAAATGAAGCAAGTGAGTGAAAGAGAATAAGATCCTTGCTGGATCCCAAAAGGCATTTTATGCTTAACACATGGTAATACCTCTTTAGGAATGGAACAAAGGCCTATAATTAAACCCTTTTCAGATTATTTTGAGATGTGTTTATCATTGAGATAATATTAAGATGGACAAAATAATCTTCATTACAGGGTAGAGGCACGGGAACGCTTGTCATCCATTACCAGCTTTGTTTATAGCCACTGTTATATACTGTGTCAGTTAAAGGAATTTTCTCCATTTTACGAGTGTAAATCCAAGTGAATTTAACATTGATTAAATATTGTAAATATCTGTCTGTCCCTTTTGCTTCAGCTTCTAAAAAATTCATATTTCATTCTCTTCCTTTTGTATGGCACAAGGATTGCATTGAGTGCCTTTTGAGATCTCCTTTTTCAGCCTGTTTTTATGTTCCAGGTCATTCTTCACTTCTTTGCGCTTTGTGCGATTCAAGTAAATGGTCAAAGGCTGCAATGCAGAGCTTGATCTGCCTCTCCAAGGCTGCCATTGTGGAATGGCTTGGGTAAGTCTCAGTGTCTCTTTTACTACCTAGCCTCAGGGATTTGCTTTACGGGCACATTCTCTTGTGTTTGCTGGCTGGTGCTTGGTACGTCTATGTTGGGATCGTCATCCACCTGGTAGCACTTGCCTAGGTTCTTAATGATGTTGAAGTTATAGCGTGCTGTGTCTGCGATGCTGTTCTCCAGAAGCCAGCCGTCAGACTCGCAGTCAGGATCTCCCAGCCTCAGCACGTTCTCCATGGCTGTCTGAAGATAACGCACTCCTGTCAGCACAGACACCTAGAGAAAGAGGACAACATTTAGGGGAGAAAAAGAAAGTGAGTCACATTTGTGAGAATCGCAAATGAGTAAAATGCTATGTAATGGCTTGATGATATTCCTTTTTTGCAGAAATCATTATTGGTCAAAATAATCACGTTTTCATTTACTGTGAATGAAAATCAAGGTTATTCCAACAAACACTGATTTTTTAAAAAGGATAGTTCACCCCAAAATCATATAATTTGAAATCACAAAAGAAGATATTTTGAAGAATGCTGATGGCTGAGACTCAACGAAAAAAATATTATGGAAGTCAATAGGTCCCGACAACCAGCATTTTTCAAAATATCTTCTTTAATAACAGAAGAAAGAACCTCATAAACATTTAAAACCTCATGAGGGAGAGCAAATGATGGTAAACAACTATCTCTTAAACTCATTTGAAGATAAATTGGTCTAAAAATTGATAAAAACGTTGACCGATTGTCTTTTTTGTGCATAAAATCTCACATTTTTATTTCAAATTTTGAATAAATGTCATCAGTCGTTCAAAGGTTAAATTAAACAAAATACTACATGCATTAATAAATCAAAAATTCTGAGAAAGTGAGATTTTTTTAATATGCTAATATTTTTGTAAATCATGATAAATTTTTAGGTTTCTTTGATTAATAAAAGTGTTTATGCATTTAGTATCACTTTTAAACAATTGAATAAATCTTTATTTAATCTATTTCTTTTTATTCTATCACAGTTCAAGAAAGATATCAATAACATACAGCACAGGTGCTTTCAACATAATTCATTCTTTAATTTTCTTTTCGGCTTAGTCCCTTTATTAATCTGGGGTCGCCACAGCGGAATGAACCACCAACTTATCCAGCATTTGTTTTACGCATGCAGCGGATGCCCTTCCAGCTGCAACCCATCTCTGGAAAACATCCATACACACTCATTTACACTCATACACTACGGACAATTTAGCTTACCCAATTCACCTAAACCGCATGTCTCTGGACTTGTGGGGGAAACCGGAGCACCCGGAGGAAACCCACGCGAGCACAGGGAGAACATGCAAACTCCACACAGAAATGCCAACTGATACAGCAGAGGCTCGAACCAGCGACCTTCTTGCTGTGAGGCGAACGTGCTACTCACTACGCCACCGTGGCACCCTCTTTTAACATATAATAAAATATTTCCTAATCATCAAATCAGAATATTAGAATCATATGTGAAGGATCGTGTATCATTAAAGATACTGAAGGTACTGAACAATTGAAGGCTTTTACCAGTTTTACCAGTTTTACAGTATTCTTGAACTATTATATGAAATACACCTTGTTATGTACAGAATGCAGTATATTTTTCAGAACAGACATTACTTCAATTTAATTAATATGATTTAATTGAATCGAATCAAAATCACACACCTCAAAAAGCCAAATGATGAGAACGATTAAGCCGATGGACTGCATGATCTGTGTGTAGTGCTCGAGCAGCGCCTGTAGGCAGCCTTGCTGGTTCAAGTTCAGATCCTCCTTCGAGTAGTCGTAATTATAGTGCGCTGAGTTGTTGGTGATTTGATGCTGAATGCAGGGCCGAGGTGAATATAGGCCACAGCAACTGAACGGCACCCCGTCTATTAGATACTTCCCTTCCACATTGCTTCGAAGCCGCCTGAGAGGACCAGAAAGCATTGAATAAACCACAGAGGAACAGACAGATGATTAAGAGTAAAGAAAAATGTAATCTGCCTGATATTGAAAGTTGGGGCATTGGTGCATTACCATTCACTTAATGGTAATCTGCATCACTTATAAGAAGGGTTTCGGGACTGAATAAATAGCTCCTTTAAACAGATCATTTAAAAATAGAGTACATGCAAAATTAAATTCACCACAATAAATTCAAACCTGAATGACTGAATGATTTTTATTCTGGTTAATTTTGAATATTTTTTTAGTTTATGAAACTGTGTGAGGTTCGGTCTGGTGTTATTTTGGACCCCACTGATGTTTACTGTACAGAAAAAAAACAGCTGTTCCAACATTCTTCAAAATACCTTCTGTATTCCAAATAGTATTGTGGCTAAGAGAGCTCAAATGTGCTGCAAGTTAAGACAAAACATGCAAATAATACACTAACAAATTGAGAAAACCTCTTCATCAATTTGAAAACCCATAAGCATTCAAATTCTCACAACACATGCAAATACAGAAACGCTCTGCAAATAGCGCACATCACTACGGAAATGTGTCAGGGGACCCCAAAAAGTGCCAAACATGGCAGCTACTTGTTTAGAGTCAGTGGAAGAACTGAGAGGTGAGTTGTTTTTGTTTATCTCTGACAACAGACAAACCGACAATAAACCAACAGTCGGCCATCAGTCTGTCGGGCTCATGTGTTTGGTGTGTTCCACACGTTGGGCTCACATCGGAAGGAGTTTGCCTGATGTAGATGAACTGATGAAACTAAGCAAACTACTTAACTTAAGTCAATAGAAGTCAAAACCACCTTTCATCAGCACTAGTTCTTTGACATCAGCTTGGTGTGTCCCAGGCTTAAACAGGAAGCAGTCGGGTTCATCATTATTTGGGGTCCCCTGACACATTTTCGTTGTTATATGCACTGTTAGCAGAAGGTTTAAGTATTTGGATGTCTTGTTAGAATTTGCGGATGTGTGTTATCAAATTGGGTGCCACGGTGGCGTAGTGAGTAGCACGTTCGCCTCACAGCAAAAAGGTCACTGGTTCGAGCCTCGGCTGGGTCAGTTGGCATTTCTGTGTGGAGTTTGCATGTTCTCCCTGTGGTTGCGTGGGTTTTGCTTGGGTGCTCCGGTTTCCCCCACAAGTCCAAAGACACGTGGTATAGGTGAATTGGGTAAGGCTAAATTGTCCGTAGTGTATGAGTGTATAAAGAAAATGATGAAATGAATGTGTTATCAAATTGATGAAGATGTTTTCTTGGTGATTTTTTTTTATTTGTTAGTGTTTTTCTATTTGCATATGTTTTCTTAACTTGTAGTCCCTTTGAGCTCTTTCGACCATCGTATTATAATTTTATATTGATATTTATTTAGGTTTGGAATGACACAAGAATAAGTAAACATGTTAGAATGTTCAGTGAAAACAATGCCTGGAAAAAACAAAACAAACCAATATATGAAAGTAAAAATGGACTTACTCCACAACATCACTGTTGCTGAGATTCAGGTAGCGGTTACTGATCCACTGAATGTGAAACCAGTCCTTGTAACCTCTGTTTCCACAACACTGAAACTGCATCTGCAACATGTCCATAGTGCGCTTAATATAGCAGCGTCCCGGCATGTCCGTGTCTTTATAGTAGCGCATGGCATCTCGCAAGCCAAAATACAAGGACTCCTCCAGATCTTTGCGCATACTGTAACACATCAGGGCACCCACAAGGATGCAGAACGTAAAGAAAAAGGTACATGTGATGTAAGGCAGCATCAGCAGCTTCCATCGCAGGAACTTGGTTGTATCCACACAGTCATAGCAGATCTTGCCCCCCAAGAAGTTGATCGCACATGCAGTCAAGCCAACACAGATAAGCATGTTTGGCACCGAGTCGATCTCTTTTGACATCAGCTCCCGCCTCTTCTCAATCTCCACCTTTAAGAACAAGCCCAGGCTGAAGAGCGTCACTCCAGTCACCACAGACACCCAGTTCAAAACCCATAAAACCTGAGCCAGTTTGTCTCTGTTGGTCTTCGTAAATGTCACTTTTAAGACGGCCATTGTCAACGGAAAGTGTCGAGTTTACCGTATCCGCTGTAAATTTTTATGTCTGGTTGTAAAACTCATTTTATTTCAGGATGATATAACATACTGGGTATACGGGAGAGGACGGGGAACATGTTCCACAGGGAGGAGGGAAGTGAACTGGGAGAGAAGGCCAAGAGAGCCACGTAAGCAGCTTAGATGAGGTATTTTTACCCTCCTGGATGATGGCCTTAGCTGCATAATAGCACACTGAAATCAAGATGAAAATATCACAAAATAAATTCACAAGTTTCTTGCATGTTATGAAGACAGCCATTTAATATAAACATGTATAAAATATATCTGTATATGTTCCACTTATACAAATATTCTCACACCTGCTGAAGGATTAGCTGTTGGATTTAAGGCACAAGCTTTCTATAGTTCATTGCCTTTAAAAATATGTATATTTTGGGAATTAACATGTATCTTACTGTCATTGCTTTATCAATTTGCATTTTGCATATACAATAAATGCAGTCTTTTATGGTATTATGACAGTCAGTAAAGTATTAGGTATTGTTTATGTGCAAATTAAAAAAAGGATTGTATCCACATTAAATGTTTTTTAGATATTTATTTAGATATGTAACTAAATCTCATTGCATTAGCTGTTAATGAAAAAGAACATTAGCTATTATTCTAGGTCTTTCTACAACCCATAAACCCCATTAACCTACCTGCTCAGATCTCATATACTCATGACCTTGTAATCCATGGACCTTGATTGTAGGCACTGTCATAATTACTCCTTTTTTGTTGTTGCATATTTCATGTAAGGACTACAGAAGCGGTGAGAAGCGTGTTTAGAGCGACTTCCGTCCAGACTCACTTTGACCTCCACCTAATCCATTTATCCTGAGGATTTAACAGAACACCTCCATGCCATATGGGCCAATCCCAAGTCAATAACATCAGTCTTTCCACACCCCCATTATATCAATTATTACAAATACTATCTGAAATATAACCTTCAACTATACCCAAAACATGTTCACGATAAACATCTCATCTACATGGGGCAGTTCAAATCAAACCATGTAAGATTTAAAAGATTTATATAGAGAAGCCTTTAGAGAAGCAAAACACCACAGACAAATATACTGCTAATGTTTACACACTGTTAGTCAATAATGTTAGTGTTATTTTTTTTTATTTTTAGATGTGATTATTGGCTATAAACAAATGTGTGAACAAATTACCTTGTGATATGCATATACAGAGGAGTAAAAGTGAAGTTTATTGATTACCATATGTATAACCACAATTGGACTATAAAATGCCTTAGTTAAAACAAAGGTTAGTGTAGCAAAACCAAGATGAAAATGTGGTTACCATGGATTTTTAGTTCTGTCAGTAAAACTATAATTATTTTTTATAAGGTTTGAGAAAAAATTACATCGCAATGTTAAACATCTCGGAAAACACAAATTGCGTTTTTAAATAATGCCACAAGCAGTATTAAGCAAATTAATCTGAAATAAAATGGCCGAATTCTGTTTTACACATACACATTAAAATAAAACATTGTTCCAGATGTCTAATATGATCTGAGCATTGAATATTCTCACTTGACAATCTTTGTATTGTGCAGTTTAGTGGTCATTTACATTTATGCAACGATGCTATGCTATCAAAAAACAATACTCAGTCATGCAGTGGAGACATTTTACTCCTCGTCCAATAACATGAATCCGACATAGTTCAACATTCATGGTCATGCGCAGTAGCAGAATGCAGTCGCCGGGAACGATGGCCGTCGATAATTTTCTCTTCGGCCAGTGCATCCTTTACTTTTTAGCATTTCTTTTCGGTTTCATCGCCGTTGTACCGCTCTCTGAAAACGGCGACGACTTCCAGGGGAAATGTCTGCTGTTTACTGAGGGAATGTGGCAAAATGAGAACATGACGATGGGGAAACAGCGCTTTATAGTTGAAGAATGGGGACCAGAGTCATCCTGTCGCTTCATCACTTTCGTGGGCATCGTGTCTCTCATCCTCTCAGCCGTGCAGGCGTGGCGGACCTTTTTCTTCCTCTGCAAAGGCCACGACGAGTAGGCAACACGTATATCATAATAATGATTAAAACACGATATAACGTTTCAGCTTTGTGAAATGTTCATTTTTCGTCCCTTTTTTGCAGCTCGCTCTTCCATTCTTTCTTAAATCTCATCCTGTCTCTCTTGGTGTTATTTGTGGTGTTTGTGGCCGGTACAATCTCCAGCGTTGGGTTCAGTATATGGTGTGATTCTGTCACTGAGAATGGTGCAATGCCTAGCAGGTAAACTGAATTTAATTGTACAAATACAGCACATCTTAGGCTATATAGACCTATATAAATATATATGTAGCTCCTTGGTAAATATGAGATTTTCTAAAATAATAATAACTAATATTTTTCCTTTCTACATATTATTAGAATGACAATAAATTATTTTGATTGAAATATCCCTGCCATTTATATTCCCATTTCTGTTGCACACCATGGTGACTATAGTGATATATTGTCTTGCTATGACTTCCTGACTTAAATATATGTAAATAAAAAGAAAATCAAGAGGACAAATTATCTTGTTTGTTTGTTTGTTTATTTATTTTCCACAACAAGGACAGCAGACACATTATTCAACATTCCCCAAGAATATAAATGTACCCAATTTAGCTCAAAGTTTTCATTAGTGGTCCATTTCCTAGATGTTAAAGGCCTGTACCAATAAAAATACAAATTAAAACTATAAACAAAATTAACTAAAGCACATAGAATTTTCAAACTAGAAAATAGCAACAATAATATAAAAAATCCCCATATTATTTTTTGGGGTTAGAAAATATTTTCTATATTAAAATGTAAATATTGATATATATTGATTTTTGTGTTGTCTCATATATATATATATATATATATATATTAGAGCAAATAAAAGTACAAATAATCTGTTTATACAGTAGCTAATGATACAAAGTCACATTTTATTTATTAGATCTTCTGTAAATATCTTTATTTTTCTTTGACAGCTGTGAAGATCTACAAGACACAGATTTAGAGCTCGGTGTTGACAACTCATCTTTTTATGACCAGTTTGCCATTGCACAGGTATTACAACATATTTTCAAAGTAATATGATTTTCTCTGTATATAATTTAGTCTGTATATAAGTTTCTATATCCGTTATAAGTAATACAAGTATGTCATTTGTTTTGTTTCACAGTTTGGCCTGTGGTCAGCCTGGGTTTGCTGGCTGGGTCTAACAGTACTGGCCTTCCTGAAGGTTTACCATAACCACCGACAGCAGGAGCTGCTAGAGAGTCTAGTTCAAGAAAAGGAGCTTCTGCTTGGTCATCCTTTACAGAGGAGTTCTTATGTGTACAACAGGAACGCCATGATTTAATCCAACAGATACAGTAATCCATTTGCACTGCATGAACCACTTTCTGAGAGCAGAATTAAGCCCTCAACATTAAAATATTTTTTATAAAAAACATATATCACAGATTAGATTAAGGCTGTAGAGTCATTACAAGCTACTGTAAGTTCATTTATATATAAGGTCATAGAGCAGGGTTAAAACATTTCTCTAGTTTCAGACATTTCATCAACTTGTACATGTTCATATTCACACTCATTTTTACAGTATTAAGGCAAAAGAAGACTGATGTATCTTTTAAGAAGCCAGCTGTGCATTTATTAGACTCAGTAAAGCGTTATAAGGACACACTTTTAACAGATGTCACAGTTTCATTAAGTTCACTCAGACGTGACATACAGTATAAAGTCTGCTGCTGAGACAAACTATACTGCATTTATTGTATTCTAAATAAAGCTGAATAATGGCTCTTATGTTGGCTTTATTCTTTTATCGACTACAGTTTATTCTTTTTTATTCTTTTTGCAAACATAAACTGTATTAATTGACTGAATTAATTATTTTCCATTTATGCTGTTAATTTGTATTCGTAAAAAATATACATACATGTATAAAAGTAGATAAAACTGTTTATCGCTGTACTTTTCTTGTTCTTACAGATTATCTTTCTAGCAGTTACAGCAGCTCAAACCGACTAAATAATAAACGCCAATATAGGCTTCCTGATCTTTTGTAAAGCTGTAGTGCTGTACAGTCATCGATCTGTGTATTGACTCGAAGTTTCTTTGTCTCTGTCACCACCAAGTGTCTGAAAAGGACATTGCTGCAATGCCAGGTTTGCCCATTTTTTTATTCGTGCTAAATCATGCTTTATGATACGGACTACTAGTGAGGTGGCCAAGTGTAGATGTCTCGCAAAAAAGTAAGAAAAAAGTCATATTTTCTATTTAAGGAAGGTACATAGTCTCTACTTTCTGACATTTCTTTGAATAAATGTGATTTTTTTTAACCTTGTTATATTGGGATCATTAAACTTAGGAGACCGAAAAAATTACATTGTATCACTCAAACCGTTTTCAATGCAAATCGGAAATAGCAAGTATACTGGCAATGTACAGCACTGCCCTCAAAAGTCCCTGCAAATATGCATTACAGCCAATCACGAGCAGTATTCATCAGTATTTTAATTGAACCAGAACAAACTGGTCACCCTGCTGTGACATCATTTCTACCACACACAACAAATGTTCAAGTCAATTTTCAATTCATGTTTATCTTTAAAGCGCTTTTACAATGTAGTTTGTGTCAAACTTTGCATATTTGATTCATGCAGACATTTATACATATATATATATATATATATATATATAATGTATATAACATACAAATAATCTATAAAAAGTTGAATGAGTTATGAGCAATTAAGTATATTCCAACAGCCCGTCACGTTACTTACAATTAGACTTCATTTATTTCACAGAAACGGTTTAAAAGTGTCTCGTGTATTTAGGTATACGCTTTTTAAAATAATTATTAAACCAAATAATACATGCGCACGAAAATTAAATTAATAGTTAACAATTAACAACATTAACAATTATTTTTTATAAAAAACATATATCACAGATTAGATTAAGTCTGTAGAGTCATTACAAGCTAAGCTCATTTATATATATGGTCATAGAGCAGGGTTAAAATGCAAACTTGTAAGAAAGAAGTGTATATTGGAAATAAGAGTAGGCATAATGCTTCCCAATACAATGAAATCATTACAGTAAACAATTCTATGAAATTGTAATAATGGTTTATGAAAAATTAAAGTGCAGGTCTGTATAGCTTAAAGTAAACTTCAGTTGTTACATGTAGACGTCACTGGTTTTGGGGGCTTTCACACTAGCTTTTGTGTACACCCGATTTCATTTCACATCAGAGTTTCTTTGGTTTGGATTATTATTGAATAATGATCACTATGAAAGGTCGCAGATTCAAGTACTATAGGGTTTACCACCCTCAATGCCACGGCACCAAACCCCCAACTGCTCCCCAGTCACCACAGCAATTGCTGCTCACTGCTCCAGGTGTGTGTTCGTAATGTGTGTGTTTGTTCAAGGCTGTGTGTGTGTGCACTTGTACGGGTTAAATGCAGAGCACAAATTTGGAGTAAGGGTCACCATACTTGGCCACGTCATGACTTTCCTTCCTTTCCTTTTCCTTTTTCTTACCAGAGTTCTTACCAGGTCTAGGAAATATGATCATATCACCCCAATTTTATCCTCCTTACACTGGCTGCCTGTTAAGTTTCGTATTGAGTTTAAAATATTGCTTCTTACCTATAAAGCTTTAAATAATCTAGCTCCTGTTTATCTAACCAACCTTCTGTCTCGCTACAATCCAACCCGCTCTCTAAGATCTCAAAACTCAGGGCTTCTGGTAGTACCCAGAATAGCTGAGTCAAGTAAAGGGGGTCGAGCCTTCTCATTTATGGCTCCCAAACTCTGGAATAGCCTTCCTGATAATGTCCGAGGCTCAGACACACTCTCACAGTTCAAAACTAGATTAAAGACCTATCTCTATAGTAAAGCATACACTCAATACATCACATAGCGGTATGATGCATGAATGTGCTCCACGCATCTCGTTTATATACACTGTGAACAGCAGCTACGCTAATTATTCTCTTTATTCTCTATTTCCACCTGGGGATACTCATCCCGACGCCCCCAGAGACTATGCAGCGCCACGGATGCGATCCAAGACCCGTGACGAGATGATTCCAAGGTTCCATAATCCTGGACCACGCTGTATCCTGAGCAGCTGCTTGGTGCTTGGCGGAGTAGCAAGCAAGAGACGGATTCCTGTGACCCTCCAAGGACAGACGAGCCTCGAGTTCTCCAGCCTCCGGCGACTAGACTGGATTACTCTTCTGTGTTTGGACTCTAAGTAGTGAATATTAAACAACTCTGAACTGAACTGAACCCCAACACTAATAACTGGACTGACACTTTCAATTCACTATAACCTTCTATGTGAAGCTGCTTTGACACAATCTACATTGTAAAAGCGCTATAAAAATAAAGGTGAATTGAATTGAATTGAATTTTATTGACATTTTTAGGAGTTTGAAACCATACATTGTCAATATTAACTTTCATACAATATATTGTTTCAAGGGCGCCACGGTGGCGCGTGAGTAGCACGTTCGCCTCACAGCAAGAAGGTCGCTGGTTCGATCCCCGGTTGGGGCAGGTCCCGGCTGGGCCAGTTGGCATTTCTGTGTGGAGTTTGCATGTTCTCCCCGTGGTTGCGTGGGTTTCCTCCGGTTGCTCCGGTTTCCCCCACAGTCCAAAGACATGCGGTACAGGTGAATTGGGTAAGCTAAATTGTCCATAGTGTATGTGTGCGAATGAGAATGTATGGATGTGTTTCCCAGAGATGGGTTGTGGCTGGAAGGGCATCCGCTGCGTAAAACAAATGCCGGATGAGTTGGCGGTTCATTCCGCTGTGGCGACCCCGGATTAATAAAGGGACTAAGCCGAAAAGAAAATGAATGAATGAATGAATATTGTTTCAAACTAGTCTTTGTTAAACTGCAGAATGAAATTTCATCAAAGGTTACGAAGCAGAGATCAAGGCCCCATAATGAATTTCAAGTGCGCAAACGAACGCGAAACACCCATAAATCCCAAATATGGAAGCTGAGGTTAAACAGTTGAAGATGTGAACAAACCAGACCTGACGTTTACTCATAAAAGAGCCGTTTTACTACAGATCTTTCACAGAGACTAAAAATGTCACAGAGCCTCTCAGAGAAGAAGAATGCGGAGGAGCCATTGTTGAGTTCAGCACAGACAGCATTCCTCTCGTCTCCCTCCCATTTCTCTATCGGCCCAACGATGACTTCTCAGATACCGCATTCATGTCATTTATGATACGTTTTGTTACAGCTGTTTTTAATATATTTTTACAGTTGCTTAGCAGCCTAAGATAATGATCAGTCAAGAAAAGATAAACAGTGTTGATGGGTATTTATGGAGTCTCAC
>CAIGQQ010026964.1:16157737-16175431 GCA_903798035.1 Danio albolineatus | reverse complement strand
TATATATATATATATATATATATTCATTCATTCATTTTCTTGTCGGCTTAGTCCCTTTATTAATCCAGGGTCGCCACAGCAGAATCAACCGCCAACTTATCCAGCATATTTTTTACACAGCGGATGCCCTTCCAGCCGCAACCCATCTCTGGGAAACATCCATATACACACATTCCCACTCATACACTAAGGACAATTTAGCCTACCCAATTCACCTGTACCACATGTCTTTGGACTTGTGGGGGAAACCAGAGCACCCGGAGGAAACCCACGCAACCACGGGGAGAACATGCAAACTCCACACAGAAATGCCAACTGACCCAGCTGGGGCTCGAACCAGCGACCTTCTTGCTGTGAGGCAAACGTGCTACTCACTATGCCACCGTGGCGCCTATATATATTCACAGTTTTTTTTTCTTTTTTAAACATTTCCCAAATTATATTTAATAGCGCAAGGATGTTTCACATTATGTTTGATAATATTTTATCTTCTGGAGGAAGTTTTATTTGATTTATTTCGTCTAGAATAAAAGCAGTTTTTAACTTTTAAAGATCCATTTTAAGGTCAAAATTATTAGCCCCTTTAAGCTATTTTTTTTGATAGTCTACAGAACAAACCATTGTTATACAATAACTTGCCTAATTGCACTGCCTAGTTAACCTAATTAAGCTAGTTAAGCCTTTAAATGTCACTTTAAGCTGAATAGTAAGCTGTCTTAAAAAAATATATCTAGTAAAATATTATTTACTGTAATCATGGCAAAGATTAAATAAATCAGTTATTAAAGATGAGTTATTAAAACTATTATGTTTAGAAATGTGTTGAAAAAATCCTCTCTCCATTAAACAGAAATTGGGGGAAAAAATAAACGGGGGCTACTGTTATAATTCTGACTTCAACTGTATATTAGCTTCCGTATATTATGATATATGTTTCTATATTTTCCTGTTTATTTTTATATGCTTACTTTTAATAGTGTAAACTGATATGTTGCAACCCATTCTTACCCTGAAGGTGTCAAAATCTGAAGCATATCTGAGTTATTTCTATATATATTATTTCAAGAGTTCAATTGTCAACATCTAAACTTGACAGAGCAGAGATCAACATCCCATAATGCAGTTCACATAAATAAATGGAAGACTTGTGTGAATCACAAAAGACAGATATTTAAAATATATATACATGAAACTACATATACATTCATTAATTCATTTTCTTTTCAGCTTAGTCCCTTTATTAATCAGAGGTCGCCACAGCGGAGTGAACTGCCAACTGTCCAGCCTATGTTCTACTCAGCGGACGCCCTTTCAGCTGAAACCCATCACTGGGAAACATCCCATACACCACGGACAATTCAGCTTAACCAATTCAACTATACCACATGTCTTTGGACTTACAGTATGGGGTAACAGGAGCACCCAAAGGAAACCCACGCAAATACAGGGAGAACATGCAAACTCAACACAGAAATGCCAAGTGACCCAGCCGAGGCTCGAACCAGCGACCTATTTGCTGTGAGGAGATTGTGTGCTACCCACTACACCACCTTGACACCCTTACATATACACTGAATATTAGTTTAAGGTGCTATTGTATTATTGAGTATTTCTCTTCACTTTAAAGAACTCAGTTTCTTCATATTTCAGATCCTCAATCAGTAAAAAAAAATAAGTAATACTTATAATTATTTGCAGAAGTATGCACTTTGTAAGAAAAAGCTGGGTTGTTTTAACAACATATTAACTTAAAGTTGTACAGACAGATGTACGGACTGCAAAAATGTATGCCACATGTTGTGTTGTACTATTTACCCAAATTTGTATTAAATCAAGCCAGCATTTTTTTCAGTAGTAGTTTTTGGGTTAAAAAACCCCTCTCATGTTATTTTAGGCCACATCATGTTTGTTCCTCTGAAAGTGTATAGGAATGCCAGCAGTTTGGCTAGTTTCAGTGTGACCTCAGAGAACAGGTCTGCCCTGTAGAAAACAGCTTTTGATTAGATTGTACATGTTACCGGATGGCATCTTTACTAGTATATCCTGTAGAATGGCATTCATGTGTCTTTTACAATCCAGAGAGATTCCTTTTAGATATAAGGTGGCATCAACTTAGAGCTCTTAAACTCTTAAACATTAAGGAAGTGGCTATTTTAAACCTCATAAATATTTCTGTGTCCATGTGTGATTTACAGAATGATAGATTCATCACATTACTTAGTGGGATCAATGTTAGAATCGAAACGTATTATTTTATGTCTTGTCATATTTAAAGCCATTTTACTTTTTCAGTACCTCAGATATTCTTAATATCTTCTATTTCCACCTTATTGTAAAGAAAGTGAGATAGCTAAGTACTATTTATAATAACTAGTTACACAAATTTTACATCAAACACCAAAACAATAAAGCTTTTTTTTCATATCCCATGAATGTGTCCTAAATAAATATTTTATAGGAGCAGTGATGACTACACATTTAAAACATGGTTTACAAAAGACACACATTAAAATGTCATTTAGTATAATAGGTTTTTATACCAAAAATCTTGCCAGACATATTTAGAACAAAAATCATTTGTTTTATTTGAATTTATTTGTTGTGAACCTTTACACTATCATGTAAGCAAGTAGGTTTTACCTGTTTATCAGCAAAAATTCAACATGTTGTGTGAGCATTTATTTCGTTTTTTTTAAGTTGAGATCAGAATAATTAACATAAATAAACATTTTGTAATGAATCGCAACGTAACATTATTTCACCCAAATGTTGACATTTTATTTCTATAAATGTTAAATGTTATTTATAAATGTTAAAATTTATAAATGTTATAAATGTTAAACTTAAATCTTTAAAGTATACAAAACGTTTGCCAATTAAATTGGATCAGGACACAAAAATGGGATATATTTTTATTTCCAATATATAAAACAATCTACCCCTAATTAAAATTTCATTAATTGAGATAACTTACTTGCAAATATTGTTTGTATTACAATTGTCTAGCTTAATTAAAAGCAATACAAAATACACAGATCAACAAATGCGTTACTGTGATTACGTAATAATATGCATATAGCCCCTTCATAGTTTGTTTGTTAGCTACTGTAGGCCTGTAGGTTAAAGTTTATATTTGAATTACTCTGTGGTTAAAACAGTGTAAACTCGTTTGTTGTGTCTATGTGTGCTATCATAATATTTATAACTGCATTCGTGAATAAAAAATCAAGAAAACAGTGTAAACAGCCTTAAACTATAGTTTGGTATGCTTATGTGTGCAATCACAATACCATTCGTAACTGGAATCGTAAATGAAAAAAGCAAAAAACGGCGCAAACACTTTTAAACTCGTTCGAGATGCCAATGTGTGCAATCACAATACTTTTCATAACTGGATTCATGAATGAAAAAGCTAGAAATATTTTTTGTAAACAATTTCAATGGAGAAACTCGGTAAATTGGTTCATTTAATCGCTTGAGTAAACTCGACAATGGTGCAAAAAGTGGGTTTTTTTTTTCAGAAGCAAAGGTGTGCTCTCTGCCTCACTCCTAACCGGTCGAGCAGGCAGGTTTAGGGTGAACTAACCCACGCAATGCTGAGAACCTCTCTGACGAGTCCAACCGGCAGGATCATCATTCCACGCCGCCCTGAGAGACCCCATCCGTCTGCTCTCTATAAAAGCACCCGGCTTCAGCAAAGAGGTGTGCATCTTGGTCTCTGTGAAAGGATCTCTTTAAAAAGCAACTCATCTGAAATGTGTGTCTCTCCAGGCAGGTTCCGAGCGAGGATCCCGGATCGCTGCTGTGCTCCAGAAACCTGTGGCTTCCTCTTTGGCCGAGTGGTTCTCAACAGTTCAACAGTTCTTTTGATGATTGTGAAATGTTCAGGACCACTTGATCAGACGAAGGACAATTTCACCTTGGAACGGGTTTGTTATTTAGTTAAAATCAACTTTGTTGAAATCAGTTGTATAATTAGCCTATACGAAATGTTTGCTGTTGTATTTGAAAATAAACTTGATTCAAATTGAAACCTGTAACCACTTTTTTTCAGCGCTGGATTTTTGTATTTGTATAGCCTACACCCCACTGGTAATTTTACAATTTCATTATTTACCATATAGGCTTACATTTTAGGCCTACTGTTATTTTTCGACATATCAGTTTTTTTTATATCCTTTATATTAGTAAAAATACATCTTACATGCTTGCAGTTGCGTTCTTTTCGTTTAACGCGTAATTTTATGTGTGAATGTTTTAAACCTAATTCTTTTGTCTTGCTGTTCTTCACTGTTGAGACAGACACCTGGAAAGAAGTTTACTTATAGGGGATACACCCTATGGGCAAACAATGGTGAAAAAAATCATTATTTTGAGAAAATTGATACACTTAAGACAACGATAAATAAATGTGAAGATTTTTAGAGTAGCACATAGCACCAAATGCTCCCCCTGCAACTTTACAAGGAAGTCATCAAGTCTTGCTCTGAGGTGCGGACATCATGCTGAACGTGAAGGGGGATTTCCTCAGAGATAGCGCACTGAAATTGCTTGTTAAATGGGTTCTGACTTTGTTAAACTATAATGACTGGAAAAAAGCTGAGCTACAGAACGGGCAGTGAAAGTCAGTTGTGTTAATTTCAGGCAATTCGGGTTAAATTCAGGCAAGGATCTCCCTTGTTGGACTTATGTACCTTAAAAAAGAATGAGCTTTTAATTATAAACTGGTAACACTTTAATAATGGCACACTATGAATAGTTTATTACGCATTACCAAACAGCGTATCATTTAACATCGACTGATATATATTTCAATGCAAAATTAGTGTTGTATTATTTACAAACCAGATGAAGTGTACATTTTATTTTACTCTCTGTGTTAATAATTGTTTATTAACTCCACTTCCTACAGCTTTGTGACCTAAAGTGGGGATTATTTATGCTTTGTAAATCACAATAACAATGAAGGATCAGTAATGACAAAATCTTTTAAAATGTAACAGTAGGCTACGTTGTGTCAAAATAACCAAAACATCAACAATATAACAATTTAACAGCATAACGATCAAACATTTCAATGTTATTTGGTGGTTTAAATACAGTAATTAATTTTTTAAAATAAGATTGTAAATATTTATTTTTCACTGATTTTGTAAAGTTTCATTTTTGTATTTAGAAATATATATTATTTTTTTCTTAATCACTATGTCGTTCATTTCCCCTTTCTGTTTAGTTTAGAACTAAGCCCTTAATTGTCGCTTATAAGGAATTTCCAAAGCATAAACTATAGGAAAACTGTAGGAAGTCGATTTAATAAACAGTTTATTAACATAAACTATTACTATACGGGTGAAAAAAAATAAGATGATAATTTAACCTATTGAATGATTGCATTAGATGGCACTTTTAAATTGGCAGCTCTTGAAAGCGTCATCATCTTACGGCCAAACCACCTTGAGCACGCCCGATCTCGAAAGCTAAGGAAATCCGGGCCTGGTTAGTACTTGGGTGGGAGACAGTTTAGGAATACCAGGAGTTGTAAGCTTTTTCTTTTTCTTAATTTGTCATCTAATACACTTCCCCGCCATCGCTCAGCTTTGGTGCTAGTCTGTATGATTTCTGCCTTCAAGGGACAGCTCAGCTGCGTCATTGCTTCTTTGTCCTCCAGGGGGCGACACACACACACACACGCACACACACAATAGGCCTTTGAGTGTTTTCATGAATCTTCAGCACTCATTATGACGAGATTCACAGCGTTCTCAGCCTGTGACGTCGCGTTCTAAACATTCGATCTGCATTCTCATAAAGCTCAACAGTTTTGTCATTTTTCTTCGTGTTGCTGTATGTACTTGACCTAGGTCAGTTCAATAGAGAGGTTGGACAGGCCAGTTTATGCCCTGTTGAATGCATTTTTAACATATATAATATAAAGTGGTTTGACAATAGTTAATAAAGTAGTCCAACAAATTGTTGTTACAATTACAAATATACCATGCAGAGAATTAGAAAAGGTATTATTTTTTTAAACACCCACAGATAGCAGACCTTCATTGAATTAACATGAATCAACATTTGTGGATCTAACAGGAATGTTTATCTGAAACAAGTACATTGCTACATTACTTATTTGTTCACACAATAATATCAATCTGAATGTTTTAATGAATTGTAAAGGAATCATACATAATTTTGCACCATATAAAATATATATTTATGCAGGTTTATATTTTATCTTAAATAATTAATTTAATTTTACTTTATACATTAAAACGTTTCTAACTATATCTTATATCCCCACTTTTAGTGCTGTCTTTTGGTTTACTCGGTTTTGTTGTATTTAACTTGTTGAAATTCTGAGAAACGAGATTTGTATCATCAAAGGTGAAGATGATGCCTCCATTAATGGCAACATGGCCAGATTACAGGGGCATAAAAACAGCTGAGCAGTTCCCATGGGACGCTGTGTTTAGGATGCAGGGCATGGCTTTGTGACTCCAGGGACCACTGGACATGATGCAAATCATTTCAATATGGATTATAAAGGTCACCCCACTAATCTCATACCATGTATTTTTACCCTAGTCAAACGTGGGACTATTAGGCCTACGTTTTCCAATTCATTTTCTATAAAGGCAATGGCATCAAGGCCTGTAAACCCCAAAAACTGTTTACGCAAATTGTAAATAATTACAAAACTAACCTACCAATCAATGAAAATACATTAAAACGAGACCACTAAAATGTACTTCTTGGATGCTTTCACACTATTCGTTGAACTTAAACAGGTGCACTCTGACCAATGAGATGCAATTTTACCTGCACGTGATAAACTTTGGTCCGTTTAAAATTGCAACACTGTAACGGCATTGATCGATGTTTCGGATCAAAGTAAGCGTTTTACAGGTGTGGAAAAAAGCCCTACGAGAGAAAGAAACAGCTGCCAGGCTACATTGCATTGCGGATTAAATAATGGTAACAAGTGTAGCTGTGGGATATGTTTCCTGAGGTGTGACAGTAATTCTTACAACTCATTTAAGGAAGGAGCGAAAGAGAGAGATGGAAGGAGGCGGAGACATCAGAGCAGCTTTGAATCGATCCACATGTTGGAGCTTCATGTGCGACCAGGTGTGCACGCGCGCCTGCAGTGAGCAAAGGATGGAGATGGTTAAACATATGTCGATGCTCCTGAAGGACAGGAATGACATTTAGAAATCACATGCCTTTGGTTTTCTTCTTGATACCTGACACATGGTTTGATCTCGCGGAGCGTTTTGATCATTTTAAATTGGCTGTAAAACATCCCAAACAAGAGGTATCCCATGGCTTTCCATTATGATTTACCACAAGATATAGAGCAGAGGGAAACACCGGTGGAACTTGACACACGCCTTTTCGATACGGATATTATATTTGGGTTGACCAGTCATTATTTGAGGAGAAAGCAGAAGGTAATACTCTAGCTTCTTGTACTTTTGCATGTTTTGTTGATTTTATACAGATGTCAAACTTAAAATGAATATGTTTATTTTTTTTAAATAAAGAAAATACAAACTGATAAAATGTTTCAGCACAATGAACAGCTGCTCCGAAAAAAACACACAATAAACAAATGTGTTGTACTGTATCTACATCTCATCAAACAGCTGTAAAGTGATGACAACAACAAAACGCAGATGTAATCACGGTACTGTCTAAAATGCATCGTTTAATCACTCCTGGATCTACCAACGCATTTTGTGGACGTTATCAAAATATTAGTACAAACAACGCCAATACATAAACTTTATAATCGTTGTTTACAAAAAACGTAATTGCAGATTTTATACAGGCGATGGCGCTAAAGTAATAGTAAATGACTGACTTCATCACAGAAACGACAGCGTGATGATGAGCTGAGCTGCTCTTTCACCAAACACTTTATTGGCGTAGGCTACGTCTACGTATGCGATTTATAGGCTATTGTATAAACGTTATACAAAGTGTCAGAAAAAGTCAAAGTGAAGCATTTATTCAAAGTGAAGAAATATTAATTTAGTTAAAGTGCTAGTAAAGAATTGTAATATAGGACATTTTAAAATAAAGTAGCCTACAATAAGAACCCTAAAGGTAGTTCGACTAGAAATAAAAATGTACTCACTAGCTATTCCCTCAACACAACACAAAATAAAACATTTTCAAGAAGGCCAAAAACTGCAACCATTTACATATAGGGAAAAAAACTAATATTATAGAAGTTAATTTTCCAATATTCTTAAAAATATCTTCTTGTGTGTTCAACAGAAGAAAGTTAGTGAAACAGATTTGGAACAAGTGAATGGGGCTTTTAATGTACTTAAACTGTAAGTAAACTGGTAAGAATAAACCTCGTATTAGTAGCTTTTTATATGAATGTGAATGATGCATCTTTCAGTTTGGAAAATCTGAAATAAGATTTTTTAGTTTTTCTAAAGTATTTCCCTCAAGTGTAACATTAATTGCATTAGATGAGAAAGGGGAAGCTGATAAAACAAAATAAGTACAAACCTCGCATGCATACATTATATGTGCAGCCTATATCATGTTTGTGCCCTGCTCATAGAGAGCGATGCGCGCCTTGAGTGTGAAGTGAGGAGCGCGCGCTATGAGCTGAGATTCTGCTCCGCCCCTCTCTGACTCAATAGCACTCTAACTTTGAGACCCGATTTAAATTCATCTATCGTTAACATGAGAAGCGCGACATCTCGCAAGACTGGAAAAACTACATTTTGGACGCTTATATTTGTATGATTTATGAACAGAACATCCATGAAATGAAAAGGATAATTCACAGATCTCTCAGTGAGTCTGAGCACAGACTGTGTCTGACACGCGGGGACATTTAAAGCCAGAAACATGCGCTCTCATTATTGGGTTCAAGGTGGAGGACGTAGAGCAGATTTCAGGAGGTTCACGGTGAGATATGACATGATGTAATTTAACAGATTATTTGGTTATGCTTCAAATAACTTTGTCATGTCTATTGATTGATTGCACGTAATAAGTCTTGCATGATTTCAAAATGGAAAACTTGGTTTAGACCATTGTTTTTTGTTGTTGTTGCTGCTTAAGCCTGGTCAGGTTGGTCTAAAAGTTTTTGGCCACTTTCTTAGTTAGTCAAGCTGAGAGCAACTTGTTGGAATTGTTAACACTGGTAAACCATATAACTGGTTTAAGGGGCTTTTCTTTCGTTCTTGTTGTTGGTTTTGAGAATACCCAGCACCATATGAGTCTTTCACAAAGAAGCATGCATAGAATCTTTTCATTGCATAGCAGCTTCTTTATGGTAAGTTTATAATATTATTACAGTGCTCTTCACACAGGAAAAAAAACTTTTTGAACCCTAATTTTTAAGAGTGTAGGTTTCATTCCAACAAAAGACAATATCTGTATAACAATAAAGATGTCATTTTAAAAATCATTCTCAATACCTGTTCACAACCAAAATAGTTACTATTAATGATAACCACAGCATAGCTACCTAAAGAGAACTAAAGTTGGTTCCAACTTTACACACCAACTCATGATATTGTTCTTGATTAAGTGCTTGTAAGAATAAACCTGTATTAGTAGCTATTTGATTAAGTGGACTTTCGTACTCTGGTGCTTTAATTTCCAATCTCTTTAAAGGAGGATGAATTTTGATTGCCTGCCAAAAATTATATTGAAGGTAATACAAATGTTACTGTTTCTTTGTGTTGTTGCTGTGATAGATGTGGTGTGGACTTTAGTTTTATTTGTTCATACATAAAACTAGTTTTAGAACTAGACTTATAGTATCATTACTGTATTGTTAAGTCCTGTTCAGTCACACCAAAGTCAATAACTATAGACAATAATTAAAATAGTTTATTATAATAAATTAATAATAATTTAGCAACGAAGTACACAAGATATATTGTAGTGTGCTCTGCTGATTTGTCATATGGAACTTTAAATGCTCCAGCTCTTTAAAGCTGTATTGCATTATGATTGGCTGTTAAATTATTGCTCATCAGTATTGTTAAGGTGTGGACTCTTCCTCTTTTCTTTTTTATTTAGAATGAACTTCAGCATAGTTTCTTTATTGTTATAATTATTGTCTTTGATCTGGCCCTTATAATTATCATCTTGTCAAGAATGAGTCTTTAAAGTAAAGTTTATATTGTTTATCATAATCATGTTTTATTTTTCCCCAGCAACCACTTTTCATTCATCCCTCATTGTGAACTGTTTTCTGCTCTTCTCTCACATAAGGTCATTGAGGTTTCAGAAAGCAATGAATCAGTGCAGAGTCCGGCACTCAATCCTAGGAAAAGGCTTCATTCGGCAGAGGAAGTGCAATGCGGCAGCCGGCCAAACCCGGAGGGTGCCGGTTCAGCGTCCGTAACAGAGTTAAGTTATTCTGAGAACAAGCACGGGAGGGAAAGCCTGTGTCAGCGATGTCAAATCATTGCAAACCAACTGAACAGGCAGGCGCGCGAGCTGGCCGAGCCAGGAACTCTGAAGGTTTGTGCATTCAACTAAACCATTAAATCAATTCATCTCAGGGCCTGTTTCACCATGAACACAGTGACAGTGGTGTAGAAATAATCGTTTTGATCTTCGCAGTAATTAAAAGAGAAAAAACTATTGTAACCACACCCATTATGTTTCGAATAAAGCATTTAGATGAGTTAGAGGACATAGGATAGGTTACCAAAAAATGGAAGTTCAGTCATTCTTTACTCAGCCTCATTTAATTACAACCCTTTTGACCTTTTTTCCTGCAGAGGAACTTAAAAGGTGATGTTTGGCATATAAGCAGTCTAAGTCTTCTCTCACTGTCATAATATGGAAAAAAGATGTCTCGAAAATGAAAGGCGACAGACACTGTCATTCTGCCTGACATCTCTTTTGTGCCCCACAGAAGAAAGAAACAGCTGTGGAACAACAGGACAGGCAGTAAATGATGAAATAATTGTTATTTTGGGATGAAGTATACCTTTGAATGGCATGGAAAATCCTTACTACTTCTTAATATACGTTACATGCATGCATGCACACACACACACCCATATACAAACAGATGAAATTTACAATTTATATAAATTAGATTCATTCTGACGCATTGCAAGTCAGAATTTGACACGGGCACCTTTGGGACACATCACTGTCATTGAGGATTACTGACTTTGTAGAAGTCTACAGAATATTTTAACTAGTCTTCCTCCTGTATCTAAAGTGTTCTTAGACAATATTCGAAAATATGAGATGGCCACCAGCTTCTTGACTGTCCACAATGATTACTTTAGATGACGGTGAGATGTACTGCAGGTAAAAACACATTTCAATGACCAGAGGACCGACCAGCTCAGCAGGATTTTATGGTCCCATTAATCGTGAACGATGACACACTTGGAGTGGCTGTATTCAAGAGCAGAACTGCTGAGATGAACGTAAGCAGTCATGCCTATCATCTGTGATGAGCGCTCTGATGATATTAGCTGTCCTGGCAGTGCATAAAGGGAAGGTTGTGTCTAACCTTAGCGTTTCACAGTCAAATCAGCTCAAACTAAGGTGTGACAAAGCTTTTAGATGAAAATCTTCACTTCTTTTTGAACTTGTAAAGATTTTTAAAGGTGAAATCTAAAATCTGTCAATTACTTTCCAGCTTGACCGATTGTGAAAGCTTGGGGCAAGACTACTGTAGGATATGGGTGGGGCCAGAAGTTGTATAGCTTGGGATACATTACATCATGTTAAAATAAATTAAAGCTGCATCTGAAATAGCAAATTACTTGAGTAGGTACTAGATTTCAATTTGAATTTACTTCATGAAAGCTAGAGAAGTATATTCTACATCACATGGTGTCAAACTCGGTTCCTGAAGGGCCAGGTTTAGGTCCAACCCTGATTAAACACGCCTGATCAAACTAATTGAGTCCTTCAGGCTTGTTTGAGACAGGTAAGGCCGCAATCACACTAGAGTTTGAGCTTACTAAATTCTGTCGAATGGCGCTGTGAAAAGGGTCGGGATTAAACAAGATGATTAGACATTTACAAAGCAAGCGATTGCTCCATTTAAAAAAAATACTGTCCAGAGAGGTCATGTTTTGATCCTCGATTGGTCTCACGCAGTCATATGATGCGATTTCGCAGGTCAGAGTTCACCAAGCTTGAACTTTCCAACACAGCGAACTGCGAAACTTGTCGCACGACCTTACGTTTCCGGTCTGATGCTTTCATGTGTGTATGAATAGAAGTCTGTGGGGAGAAAAGTGCAGTGTGACCGCAGCTTTAGTGTGTTGAAGCAGGGTTGGAACTAAACTGTTCAGGGCTGTGGTCCTCCAGGAACTGAATTTGACACCCCTGTTCTACATAGTATGAATGTGTGTAGTATGAATAGAATTTGGACATACAGTACTACATCTGCCATTTATCATTATCACATGGCCTGCAGCATCAGTTGGGTCTCTTCACTCTCATTCATAAATTCTCTCAGAGAACGTATGGTGTACAGTGGATGCACACTTCAGTATCTCACCAGAAGTAGTAGGCCATTCAGATTTTTCTCAAGTGTATTCTCGCTGCAGCCTGTAAACAGCTCATGAACAAGCGTTTGTTGCTAGAAATGAGAATTATAGTAATTATTGAAATAGGCGCCACGGTGGCGTAGTGAGTAGCATGTTCGCCTCACAGCAAGAAGGTCGCTGGTTCGAGCCCCGGCTGGGTCAGTCGGCATTTCTGTGTGGAGTTTGCATGTTCTCCCCGTGGTTGCGTGGGTTTCCTCCGGGTGCTCCGGTTTCCCCCTCAAGTCCAAAGACGTGGTATAGGTGAATTGGGGTAGGGTGTTGGGGTCTCCTCATCCACCAGCATCCATCTGGATGATGCTATGGCAGCCATATTGCGCCAGCACACCGCACACCACACACCAGCTGATTGCTGGAGATGAGACAGAGTGATGAAACCGATTATGGGATGCTTAGGAGGCCATGATGGACAGAGGCCAATGAGCAGATGGGCTTTTTCGAAGAATATCCTGGGATTATTAACAACCACAGAGAATCAGGACCTCAGTTTAATGTCTTATCTGAAAGAGGGTGCTCACTGAGCAGTATAGAGTCTCCTTCACCATACTGGGGCATTAGGACCCACACAGACTGCAGGTTGAGTGCCCCCTGTTGGCCTCACTAGCACCACCGGCAACAAACTTGCTTTCCCATGGGGTCTCCCATCCAGGTACTGACCGGACACAGCTCTGCTTAGCTTCAGTGGGCAACCATGTGAGAATTGCTTAGCGCTAGCTGCCGACAGCACGACAGTACAGAACAGTAGGTCATCATGCTACAGACTGCAGCGAGGACATCTTGTTTTTCTTGCCTACTGTTTTTCAAATGCTATTAATTCGACATACTATGCTTGCATTCTGTTTTTCACATACTATATAGTAGGGGATTTCGGATACACCATAAGATTCCTTTACAGAAATGCAAGTACGAATTGAATGTCTTGCAAAGATGCATGGAGATAAATAACTTTGCAAAACAAAGATAATCTCTGGAGGTGCTTTTACAAGATAAAGGAATTTGATGGAATGTTTGGGTTTCAATTGAGACATTGAACTTGCAGAATTGATTATTCAATAAGTTGTATGGATAAGAAAAATCATGGTTGGTTTTTTGTAAGAACACTAGTGCAGAAACGATATAAAATACATGTAGCCTCTGGCTCATAGCTGGAGGTCGAACACTGTCATTAACTTACTGTTGTTCAGATTTGACCCAGTTGTTTGCTTTGCAATTGCTAACATTTATTATGCAGTGACATCATTATTTATGAGGTCTTGTTTCCATGTTTGTATACAGAAGCACTTGGTTGTTATTGTTTGAAACAATGCTTGTGAAAGGAGGTGTAGAAGTGATAGCATCTGAAAAGGATGTTAAATCACCTCACTTTTATTAGTCAATGAAAGTGTGATCCTGTTGGCTTGGTAGTGCATTTCCTCAAATATCCAAAGGCTGTGCATTCCTTCACGTGGACTGAGGATATCGAGAGTTTCAGATACTCTTCTCTTGTCGCATTTTGGTAATCATATTCTCTGTAGAAAAAAAAAAACAATGTTTCTGAATGTACCTACTTTCATAATCCCTTGACAATTTCATGCACCTTTTTCACTAAAGCTGTTTGTAGTAAACCAGTTAAAGCAGTTAAAACCATTGTTTACAATGCAATGCTAAAGAGATTCCCCAAGTTTCTTTGTGGGTGTTGGGTGTATCTGCTCAAGAGCACCCTCTGGCCTTTGGAGATTTGCTACTGATAACACAACCGTGATTCTCTGACAAGATGTGCATGATGATCACAGCTTTGCTCAATTGCCTTTGTGTTTTCATTATTGATTAACTGCCCAGCCCTAACCATTAGCATCACATATACCCTGTTGAGAGTGCACTGACATGACTGGTTGTGGAAGAAAGTGTGAAAAAAAGTGTCTGAAAAGTGTAAAAGATATTTTTCGGTTCTGTTCTTGTTGGTATTTGGGCAGCTATAGCTATAAAGTGGCAGTGATTGGTACATCATTTTATCTAAAGTTGATGCGTAGATGCCAAATTCAACCTGCTGCACACACACCAATGCATTCACCAACTTGGAATGATCAACATGTCACCACTAATAGTACAAATCAATACATTTTTCAAGATGTCTCTGTATTGAACGACATTGGTTTGTTGTGTTAGTTTAGCAGTATCATTGGACATATTGGTGTTGTTCACACATGTTTATCAATGATTGCACATGAAGAAACAATATGATCACAACCCCAAAGTGACTTCTATAACTTCCTATATACTATAATCAGTCACTAATTAGATAAAAAAATAATAATAATAAAAATAAAAAAATAAAAATATATATATCAGGGTTCAACACTAAGGATTTTTTCTACTGGCCCGATTGGACCAGTGGTTCAGATTTTTTTTTCCAACTTTGTTTTTTATAAATTTTGTCACAAAACTCCCATGAACATTACAGGATATCAAGTTTTATATCATTACAAAATACGGTTACGGAAAAAAATAACGTGTTCACGACATCCAATCAGATAAGAGGAACCAAAGAAGCAATATGTTATTTACGACTTCACAGAGGAGGTAGCATTCAAATACTTGAAAGCTCAAACTATTTCTTGATTTTAAGACTATATATGCCTGCAATTGACCAATAGTCGCAGGCAAATTAAAATTTAGTGACAATGCAGCACTGGCCTGATCAGGCCAGTAACGATTCTGTCTACTGTCCCGAGCATCTCTCACACTGTCCCCGGGCCATCGGGCAGTCCTTATTGTTGAGCCCTGAACATATATGCTGAGCACATACAGCTGATTTTATTCTGTCTGGTTCCATGAAGGTTATGTAAAGAATGTTTAACATCCATTAAACCTTTGCATTCCACACAAGGTTTGTTACATTGGAAAAAAGACTTGTTAGCTTATTACATTTTTATTTACACTATCAAACAAATTATTATTTTAAGAACTGTTCTCTGTTCTTTGTCACCTTTTTTTTTGCTGGAGAATTGTGGCCCTATGGACTATAAAAGTGAAATGTTTCATTTAGTCACACACCTTTCAGTCACAACAGAATTCAAGGTTTGTTTTGGGATAACTGTAGACTTCACCCATTTGTTTTGGGAAATTCCTGTAGTTTCCATTCCCTCCCTTATGTACCGAAACGGCTCTATCTCTGTACCGTCAGTAAATCTCTGTTCATTTTTTTAATGGATACATGGGTACAGGTATAGCCTAAGATTCTATGTTGGTAGTGGTGTGGCCTTATTCTGGATAGATAATTGAATATGACTCAGACAAGTGAACTGGACTGTGTGAAAGTACATTTTGTATAGAAACTATTGATTGCAGTGTAGCAACATGACTCTGACCAGCTTGATTTAGTTCTATGAAGGATTCACTCATTTCAGACTACAATTCAACCTCACTTTCTGGGTGAAATGTATTGGTATTTTTGGCTTTCTTTCAAGGCCTGGAGATGAGAAGCGGTAAAGCTGTAAAATGCGGGAGGACATTTTCTTCTCAGCCTTCTCAGACAGAGTTAAATTGTTTGTCAGGTCAGACAATCGTGCCTGGGTCTAGACAGTCAGATTAAGCTGTAAGATACCCCTGCAAAGGCTGAGTGCTCAACAAAAGCAAGATGAAAGAATCTATGGTTAGTTTTAGCACACAATAATGCTGTCAATAGCAGACTCCATAAGTTTGCTTCACACAGTCTCCCAGAAAGAATTTAAATTAAAAAGTGTAATGGCACTCTAAATCCATTCTGAATCATCAATGGAAAACAAATTGGATTGTATAATAGAGAGATTTATCTCAATTTCAGATCATTACGATCACATAACAGTGCTGGGCTTTGTGGGTTTTTAATGCACCCCGTGAACAAATCCTCATGAAACAGATCTGCTGAACGAAGATTAACTTTAAAGAGTTCTACATGTGGCAGAAATAATTATATATTTCAAATAAATGATCTATCTCAGGTAAATTTGGAAACTTACGGTACAAATTAAACTCAAATGGGTATGAAACTATAAAATGCAATGTATTTTAAATTTTATTTTGTTTTGAAAATATGCTTTGTAGTTATATATATATAGTTATATATATATATATATATATATATATATATTGCACTGCTACTCATGTGATATTGTGTTTATACATCAGTTTGACGGCATAATCATATAAAAAAGAAAATCAAACACGGGAGAGTCTCAAAACCCTTTTGTATGAGGAACTACTTTTTTTCCACTTTTCATTAACATCTGCAGCTGACATCAGATCAGCAGAAACCATTACTACTTCACCAACATCACTTAAGAGCTAGTATTTGAAAGATACTCTACACTGTAAAAGAAAATCTGTAATTTTACGGTTTATTTCCGGCAGCTGGGGTGTAACCGTAAGTTAACAAATGTTAAATTACAGCAATTTACCAGAAATTTTAATTTAAGTAAATTTCTGTGATTTAATATCCGCTATTTCATGGTAAATTTCTGTAATTTAATGTTTTTCTTTTCTGCACCCCAGATGCCGGAAATAAACAGTAAAATTATGTTGTTGTTTTTTTACAGTGTAGCGTACTGTCTAAAGTGATGACAAAACAGGTGATTTTGCTGACATTTTAAGATTATAAGGCTTAACGACATGAAATTCCATCAGTCTACAGAGATATTTCAGTATTTATCTGTTGCAATCAGGAGATCACAATAATTAACCCTGAAAAAGCCATAGCTTCGTCAACACTTACTGTAGTGTTTGCGATAAGGACTGAACTAGTCTGCAGTAACGAAAACAGAAGACTCATTAGAAACAAACAGATGGCCAACCAAAAAGTAACTCAGGGTTATACAAAGAGTGGCCTACACAGAATACATATATTCCTGATATGTGAGTCCCATCTTACACTTCTTATAAATAAACTGCATAGTTGCAACCTAAACAACATTCTCACCTAAAAAGCCTCAAAAGTACATTATGTAGTCCAAGAGCTGCAAGATTGGTCAAACTGTAAAGAGTTTTTTCATCTGCTGTCACTTTATGTGTGCAGAGTAATCCACAAGACTGAAGAGGATGGACGAGTTCTGATATTGCAGAATTATCTATCTATCTATCTATCTATCTATCTATCTATCTATCTATCTAT
>CAIGQQ010026964.1:16143593-16157727 GCA_903798035.1 Danio albolineatus | reverse complement strand
TATCTATCTATCTATCTATCTATCTATCTATCTATCTATCTATCTATTTTATTTATTCTATTTTATTTATTCTATTTTATTTATTCTATTTATTTTTATATATGGAACATTTTTATTATTTGTTTATTCTGAATGATAATGCCACTCTATTGTTATATTTTACACAGGATGTTGCAGTTTTCTTTACACAAATTACTGTCATCTACTTCAGTGATTTTCTTTAACCAATCCTGAGGCATGTTGGGACATTTCTGAGAGCTGGCTTATTGAACATCCCCTAAATGCCAGAGTAAAGAACTCAAGGGCTCTAGCATATTTAACTTTGTACGTATACATAGAAAATCACCCGAAAGCATTGCCCTGTCTCTGAGGTTCAGCTGAAACAGTGCGAGTCTGACTGCCCTCCTGTGTTCAGCGCTAGTAAGATCACGGGAGCAACCAGCTCTGACAATATTTACAGAAGGGATTGAGAGCACTACTTACAGAGCAGTGAGTTCTAGGTAAAAACGATGATTACTACAATCAACCGGGACCGTCCTACGGAAAATCACCTCACTATAAATTCACTGCGAAGGTCTCTGAAGAGGCCTGCGGTGGTCCTACTGGAGGGGGTGAAGCAATCTCAAAGAAATAAACTAGGATGGAATGATGTGCTGGTCCATGTGATGAAAATTTAAACCCGTACATGTCCCTGCTGCCTCAGCATTCGTCTGCCAGGCATGACCGCAGTTTATAGGGGAAATCAAGTAGGGTTCCTTCCCAAGGGGATCATGGCCGGCTTTTTTTTACAGGCCTTTACCTATAGTAAGTGTCTCTGGCTCCCTCTGTGAGATTATTCTTCCAGTCGGCATGTCCTTGGCTTGCTAGTAGATGACCTTTTGGCATCGCAAGCAGTCTTTTTTAGTTTTCTGACTGCAGTGCATTGTGAAGGGCAAAAGGCTGAGGCTGAGGAATCACCTGAGTGCTTCATACAATCTGCCACACAAATTAACTCTGAAGCTGATATACAACAGTAGTATTACCGATAGATAGGCCCACATGGAATCTGCATGCGCAGAATTCCGCAGATTTACGCAGATTTTTAGCCCATCATTAATTCTGTTTATTTACTTGAGTAAATGTGTGTAAATGTATATTTATTTAGTTTTTAAATTAATTTCAGTAATAATATTGACAAATATGAAAATATTCATATGATTTACTTACAATTCAGTTTGTAAAGTACTATTTTCTGTCTTTTAGTGGATATTTTATTTTAGGCTTGCTTTGTTTACCAATTAAAGTCGTTCTAATGGGATTTTGCATTGTAAACATCAAATAAAAGTTAAAAAAAGGTATTACTTTTTATTTCATATATTAAGGTTTTTAATTCTGATACTCCCAAAAAGTATTCCGCATAAATCTGCAGATTAAAAAAAAAAATCTGGGCAGAAATAGCAATAAATGTCCGCAGATTTTGTCTGGCCTTTTGATAGATAGATAGATAGATAGATAGATAGATAGATAGATAGATAGATAGATAGATAGATAGATAGATAGATAGATAGATTTATAGATAGATTTATAGATAGATTTATAGATAAATCGATTGATAATTTTTAACCAAGATTAATTTTGTAATCTTGTATTCAGGATAAAAAAGAAGTCAAAGGGATCGTTCACTCAAGAATGAAGAAAAAACTCATCATTTATTCTTCATGTAGCTTTTATGAGTTTCTTTCTTCTGTTGAACACAGAAGAAAATATTTTGATGAATGCTTATTGCTTGGACCTTGCTATTGACTTCCATATAGGAAAAAATACTTTAGAAATAATTGGGTCCTGGCAACCAGTATTTTTCACAATATCTTTTGTGTTCAATTGAAGAAAGAAACTCAAATAGGTTCTGAACAAGTGAATGATAAATAAACTATGATTATTTTTATTGTTGAGTGAACTATAAAGTAAATAAGCAAATTTTATTAAGTGAACACGCTTTTGCTATTGTGTATTTTGGCAGCGAAAATGTTTTAATAAATCCACAGCAGAATCATTTTGCATCCAAGCAAGTCAGTGCAGTTCAAATATTGATTTATATATTAGTATAGATTAAATGTGAGATATTTTTGAAAGTTTTAATAGAAATATTAAGATATTTCTATTAGGGCTTCCTTCCTGGCTGACATAAGGCTCAAAACGGCAGCTTTAAAAAGTCACATGAGCACTTCATACAATCTGCCACACAAGTTATCTCCATTAGTGGACCAGATTATTATGTAGGTCCATTTCCTTCCTGTTATTCCTCCTACTAAATTCTGGATGAGTGTGATTTACTGTGGTGAATAGGTAATCTTTAGAGCGTTTGTGGCCAGATGACAGATCATCATCTCTGTCACTCTTGCTCCTCTGTCCTGCACTGATTGTGTCAAAGCCTGAGGGGTCACAACTTGTCCATCAAGGATCAATCCGTCACACTGATGGGACGTGGTTGTCATAGAAACCTGTCTGAAGGATGGAGTAAAAAAGGCATTCTTGCATTTGTTAATGCTTAGTCACCCATTCATTCTTGTCTGTCTGCATGTACGTCCATATATTGAGCGAACAGAAATATTTTACTTTGTCATTTATAGCGCATTTATTACAGCGGCTAAGAGCTGGTTAAACATTTTGTATTCCAAGCTGTATATTCGGAGATCAAGAAAACAAACAAACAAAAAAAAATGTATGTATGTGCATATATTTGTTTATATATGTGTGTGTGTATATATATATATATATTCCTTCAAAGTGATGTTTTACAAAATAAACAAGACGTTTAAACATCTGACAATTCTAGAATAGGAGGTCAAACCTCAAAAGAACTGTTTGTCAGTGTAAAATGTAATACGGGCTCATTGTGAAAATGCAGCGTGAATTATGTAGCCAGAAGTACGTATTTCAATATCTTTCAAATGAACGCTATGAGGCGATATGATGCAGCGGACTGCTTCTGTTTATTTTCACGCTACCAGCTGACAGCTTACCTCTGTATAGACAGCTTTTACGGTGTTAGCAGTTTGTCCAGTAGCTCGCCTTGTACGTTGATGGACGTGTGAAGAAGAGAGGAGTTGACCGCAACAACAGGGTTTGAGTCTGGGAAAATCGGTTCCAGAGTGCAGGTAAAACAAAAACAAAAGGCAAAAAATAAAGTGAACAAGTAAATGCAGGGTGATTTTAGATTTAGGGAAGGGGGCGATTGGGTCAGTTGTGCTTTTGAAAACACTGTCGGTTGGGTTAAGGGAAGGGGGTGGGTGGGGGTGTCGGTTGGTCGATCGGTCAGTCAGTTGACAGTGGCCTCTGGTGGATTTACGCGAGAACACCAGGTCCGAATGGAATTGTGAAAACAAAAATGTTCTCGAATGTATTTCACGATCTCCAGAAATGTATGTAGGTATACATATCAATAATAAGCCTGGGTTGGCAAAATTACAAAAAATAATGAACATTTGAAAAATTATGTTATGCTAAGTTTGTATATGTGTTTATACAGGGGCGCCGCTAGCAATTTTGGGCCCCATGAAAAAATATGAGGATGGGCCCCCTACTACCAAGCTAGCTATCCAAACTCTTTGTCTGCAATGTAGTAATACTGACCTATGCATTTTATTATTGATTTTGTCCACTACTTATCAGTATTTAGTAAGAGAACGGCCATGACTGTAGCTAGCAGATGATTTATTGTTCAAATGTAAATGTAGTACAAAAGAAGGAACAGTCATCAAATATTCACTGAAAATTGCACATTTCTAAACACACAAAACACCAATGTGTAACTATTTAAATAACTGTACTGCAATAGTGTCTCATACAATGTGCCATACACAGGAACAGTGACAAAAATCAATAAGACACAAAATTATATTACAATGAGACCCATAAATAAGCCGTAAATGATGCGGAGTGCATCAGCCGGGTAATTAAAGTGCACTTATTATTTGTAGAGTTTTCAGTGTGAACGCACTACTTACACTATTTATACTACAAAATGGTGTAAAATAGTGCATAAGTATGCAATTTGGGACGCAGCTGATATTAACCTCGAGGACATCGCTGCTTTGACAGTTTACCTGACGATCGCACTCAAAGCATCAACTCTCTTCCCGCTACTGACGGACTGAACCATACAGTGAAAGGAGAGGGGGTGCAATTTGACAGTGACAGACACGAGGGGCAGATATAAGCCGTATTTTTATTTTTTTATTTCTAATAAATTGTTTTACTTGTAATTTAGGGATACATTCATAATTTATATTACAGTACAGTACTGTTATTAATTATAAAGCAGATCTCTGTGGGCCCCTAGAGTGCATGGGCCCTTAGAATCGTCCTAACTTTGCCCCCCTTAGCGGCGCCCCTGTGTATATATATAATAAAGAACGAACTAAAAGAAACAAATTTGATAGCAGTGTTAATAAAGGAACCCCTAATATTTTCAGATGCTATAATACAGACTACCACATTCTTTAACATTTGAACTCTCCATGTCCATTAATCACATTAATGAAATGTTAGCATATCAGCACACTGCTGTGCTTTTGTATGCTTATCTGGCCACCGTGGTGTTTCGTCTCTGGTGAGTCCGAGCTAATGAGACTGACCTTTGATTCTCTCTGGAACCCCAGAGGCGGCGCAAGTTTTTCTGCAGGTACAGCTGAGAGTGGAGCCCGGATCAATGCTGCATTTGCATTAATCACGCCAGAGTGCTCATTCACCACTATAACACATGATGACTGATGAACGCGTGAGTGGGTACATGTGTGAAAAGTGGCACACAAACCGCCCAGGCTGTGGACCAGAGCCAAGAGCTAATCAGGGGATTGCACTATACGCTCAGAAACCCTACAAATCAGCACCTGTGTGGGAGAGACACCAAATGAGATGAGCAGTGTGTTCAAGATCCACAGTTGTCATTCTGCCCCATAGCAGCACATCTGGCATGAAGTGGCAAAGTGATCATGAGCAAGTCCAGATGGGATCTGCAGGCTTCTGTCAGATTTTATAAACAGTTTTTTTTTTTTGGGAACATTCTGCAGAATGCATTCAGACTAGATGAAATGTTCCAAAGATACGATTCAGTAATAAATAATGATTTGACGTAATCCTTATACCTTGTTGTCACTCTTATTTAGGCTGAAAGCATAATCGGATAAGCTAAAGTACATAATGTTTACACAATACCATCTACCTGTATAATGGGATTTTAGCAATATATCAATTAAAGAGTACTTCATAAACACAACATGGATTAAACTAATGCAGTAAAGCTTATAATTGCAATAACCACAATCACATTAAACTGTAATGGAGATCAGAATTAGAGAGCAACGTTCCTTTCTGAAATTGCTTAGTCCCGCTTGAAGTTATTTAACATGAGTTGTTTGTAAAGAAACACTGATCAAAATTAGGGAATACTCTCAGATTTCTGAAGGTTATTGTGTCAATCTGTGTCAATCTGGCACCTGGGGGTAATTTACTTTAACATTACTTGGTACAGTAGCCTGAACTTTTAAGTTTTCACTAATGACTGGGATTTATAGTGCACGTTTGACGTGTCAGTCACAGACTCATTCAAGTCTCCAAAAAGGCTGGTTGTCCATTAAAGACAAATGCACAGTAGGATTGAATAATGATGACAGGAGGCAATCGATTCAACACTGCTGCTGGAATTGCTCTCAAGTTCAGTGCTGAACAGCGTGTCGTAGGATCTGTCTTGACAGTGTCTCAACTAGATTTTAAATCCTAAAAATCTGGCAGGTAAAAGCAGGAGTATTGGGACTGATTGATTTGCTGGAGTAGATTCTGATTTGTCTTGTTAATTACTTTGAAGTCTTCTGAATACAGATTTAGGAGCACTACAAATTGTCTATTTTAATTTACTAGGGGCAGCACGGTGGTGCAGTGGGTAGCCTCACAGCAAGAAGGTCACTGGTTTGAGCCTCGGCTCGGTCAGTTGGCATTTCTGTGTGGAGTTTGCATGTTCTTCCCGTGTTCTCATGGGTTTCCTCCAGGTGCATGGGGTTCCCCCACAGTCCAAAGACATGTGGACATGTGTGTATGTATGTGTGTGAATGGAAGTATATGTGTTTCCCAGTGATGGGTTGCAGCTGGAAGAGCATCCGCTGCGTTAAACATATGCTGGATAAGATGGCGGTTTATTCCGCTGAGGCGACCCCAGATTAATAAAGGGACTAAGCTGAAAAGAAAAGGAATGAATAAATGAATGAATTCACTTGGAGGTTTTCTCTCAAAACCTTCCTTTCTCTTTGGCCTGAGAATCATATACTGTATGCCCTGAGAGAAGTATTTAATGAAGAAGTTTTTAATATTTACCTGAACTACAATAGTTAATAGTCAATATACTATCCATCTCTTTCCTCCTGGATTTCTGTCCATGCTGTTTTGATGGTCAGTTTTGATGTTCAGATCCTCTCTTGTTGACACACCATGGATCAGTCCATATATTCAATTCAATTCAATTCAATTCACCTTTATTTGTATAGCGCTTTTACAATGTGGATTGTGTCAAAGCAGCTTCACATAGAAGGTTATAGTAAATTGAAAATGTCAGTTTAGTTATTAGCTAGTAAATTATTAGCTAGTATATAGCTGAGTTCAGTTCAGTTCAGTGTTGTTTAATATTCACTACTTAGAGTCCAAACACTGAAGAGTAATCCATCGATGCGCAGCTCTAGCTGCAGTCTAGTCGCTGGAGGCTGGAGAACTCGAGGCTCGTTTGTCCTTGGAGGGTCACGGGAATCCGTCTCTTGCTTGCTACTCCGCCAAGCAGCTGCTCAGGATACAGCCTGGTCCAGGGTTAAGGAGCCTTGGGATCGTCTCGTCACGGGTCTTGGATCGCATCCGTGGCGCTGCATAGTCTCTGGGGGCCTCGGGAAGAGTATCCCCAGTTGGAATAGAGAACAAAGAAAATAATTAGCGTAGCTGCAGTTCATAGTGTATATAAAGGGGATGCGTGGAGCACATTTGTGCATCATACCGCTAAGTGATGTATTGAGTGTATGCTTTACTAAAAAGATAGGTCTTTAATCTAGTTTTGAACTGTGAGAGTGAGTCTGAGCCCCGGACATTGTCAGGAAGGCTATTCCAGAGTTTAGGAGCCATAAATGAGAAGGCTCGACCCCCTTTATTTGATTTTGCTATTCTGGGTACTACTAGAAGCCCTGAGTTTTGAGATCTTAGAGAGCGGGTTGGATTGTAGCGAGACAGAAGGTTGGTTAGATAAACAGGAGCTAGATTATTTAATGCTTTATATGTAAGAAGTAATATTTTGAACTCAATACGAAACTTAACAGGCAGCCAGTGTAACGAGGATAAAATTGGGGTGATATGATCATATTTTCTAGACCTGGTAAGAACTCTGGCGGCTGCATTTTGTACTAGCTGAAGTTTGTTAATAGAGGATGCTGGGCAACCAGCGAGCAGAGCATTACAGTAATCCAGCCTGGAAGTCATAAAAGCATGAACTAGCTTTTCTGCATCTGAGATGGATAGCATACTTCGTAGCTTAGCAATATTTCTCAGATGAAAGAATGCAGTTTTTGTGATATGGGAGATATGGCTTTCAAAAGTTAAATTGCTGTCTAATATGACACCCAGATCTTTAACAGTAGAGCTAATGCTAACTCTGCATCCCTCTAGTTGCAGGTCGAGTTGTGAGATCTGCTGTGTACAGGATTTAGGTCCTATAAGTAATAGTTCAGTTTTGTCTGAGTTTAAGAGAAGGAAGTTGTTGGTCATCCAGTTTTTAACATCTTTAATACACTCAGTTAGTTTTGATAGTTTAGACGTCTCGTCAGGTTTAGTAGAAATATATAATTGAGTATCATCAGCATAACAGTGAAAGCTGATACCGTGTCTTCTAATAATGTCTCCCAGGGGCAGCATGTAAATTGTAAACAACAAAGGTCCTAAAACTGATCCTTGAGGCACCCCATACTTAACTGGGCTGACTTGTGAAGGTTGTCCATTAATATTCACAAACTGGTAACGATTAGTTAAGTATGACTTGAACCATTGTAAAGCCGTTCCCTGGACACCTGTAGAGTTTAAGCGATTTATGAGGATATTGTGGTCAATTGTGTCAAATGCGGCACTAAGATCTTGCAGGACTAACAGCGAGATGCACCCTTGGTCAGCAGCTAATAGTAAATCGTTGGTTATTTTCACTAATGCAGTTTCTGTACTGTGATGAGGCCTGAAACCTGACTGAAACACCTCAAAAGCATTGTTCATCTGCAGAAAGGAGCATAATTGGGCAGAAACAACTTTTTCTAGTATTTTAGACATAAATGGAAGATTTGAAATAGGCCTATAATTAGCTAAGTTGCAGGGGTCCAGTTGTGGTTTCTTAATAATAGGCTTAATAACAGCGAGCTTGAAAGAGTTTGGAACATGTCCTAATGACAAAGAAGAGTTGATAACGTTAAGAAGAGGTTCTCCTATTACAGGTAGCAATTCTTTCAGTAATTTTGTTGGAATTGGGTCTAGAATACTCGTAGCTGGTTTAGAACTATTTATAATTTTGTCTAGCTCTTCCTGTTCTATGTTCTCGAAGCACTGTAGGCTAATTTGGTTCAGTGGAATGTTTACTGGATCTGAAGTATAAGGCTGTACAGAGATTTTAACATCTATTTTTTGTCTAAAGCCTTCTATTTTATCACTGAAAAAATTCATAAAGTCTTCGCTACTCATTTGCGGTGTGATATTTTGTTCCAGCGATGACCGATTGTTTGTTAATTTAGCAATGGTGTTAAATAGAAATCTAGGATTGTTATGGTTATTTTCTATCAGTTTACGGAGGTGCTCAGCCCTGGCGGATTTGAGGGCCCTCCTATAGCTGGACATACTGTCTTTGTACGCAATTCTAAAGACCTCTAAATTAGGTTTTTTCCATTTACGTTCCAAGGCACGGGTTGCTGTTTTGAGAGCGCGCGTATGACTGTTATACCATGATGTAGTTTTATCTTCTCTAGTCTTTTTTAATTTGATGGGTGCCACAGTATTTAGTGTGCTAGTAAAGATGGCATCCATGCTGCTAGTTATTACATCGAGGTCATTTGCATTTGCAGGTGCATTTCGAAATAAAGAAAGATTAGGCAAGTTATTTGCGAATTCCTCTTTGGTAGACGGAACGATAGATCTACTAAGGCGATGTATTGGTGCGGATCTGCTAATGTCAGGTAAACATAGCTTGTAAAGTAAGAGGTAGTGGTCCGTAATATCGTCGCTTTGTGGTATAATCTCTACATCCATGACCTCAATTCCATAAGAGAGAATTAGATCTAAAGTATGCTTTAGACGATGGGTGGGACCAACAACATTTTGCTTTATCCCAAGGGCATGTAGTAGATCCTTAAATGCGAGCCCTAGTGTATCATTGGCGTTATCTATGTGGATGTTAAAGTCTCCTACAATTAGTATTTTATCAGTTTTAACTAGTAGGTCAGAAATAAAATCAGAAAACTCTTTTAGAAAATTGACATAGGGTCCTGGGGGTCTATATATGGTGATTAAAGCGAGAGATAGCATTTTATTCATAGTATCCGAAAGCATAACATTAAGCGCCAATACTTCAAAGGAGGTAAACATAAGTCCGTTTCTCTGATTAACATTAAGAATACCACTAAAGATTGATGCAACTCCACCACCACGACCAGTTTGACGAGCCTCATGCTTATAAGAGAATCCTGGAGGAGTTGCTTCATTTAAACTAATATAGTCATTTTGTTTCAGCCAGGTTTTAGTGAGACAGAGTGCATTAAGATTGTTATCTGTTATAATGTCATTTATGATAAGTGCTTTAGGTGCTAGTGACCTGATGTTCAGGAGACCTAGCTTTACGATATTTATATTTTCATTTTTTGGTATTTTTTCTGGTTTGATTCTTAATAGATGTCTTCTAGAGCACACAGTACGCTTATTTCTTGGTCTAATAATACGAGGAACAGACACAGTTTCTATGCGGTTAGCCGGACATGCATTATTGTGAATTAAGTGGGATGAAGAAGGGTCTATATGGCTAGAATGTGGATTTTTTGAATGTTTACTTACTAGTCAGACAGAACGAAGCGTCCTGGAGATGTTGTCCGACAGCAGATCAGCTCCAGCTCGACTGGGGTGCAGCCCGTCAGCACGGTAGAGCCTAGGACGCTCCCAGAAAAGAAACCAGTTATTGGCAAAGAGCAGTTTCTGTTCTTTACACCATGTTAATAGCCATTCATTCAGAGCAAAAAGTCTACTGAACCTTTCACTTCCTCGGCGGTAGGTAGGTAGCGGTCCAGAAACGATGATCTGCGTGGTGGGCGCGGTGCGACGAACCGTCTCGATCAGGCTCCTGAAGTCCTCCTTCAGGATCTCCGACTGTCGCAGCCCGGTGTCGTTCGTCCCCACGTGGAGGACGACGGCACCGATGCTCATGCCAGCGGTCAGGATAGCAGGAACCTGGGCACAGAGATTCTTAATGCGGGCACCGGGAAAGCAGTGAGTGCGTACTTTGTTACCTTTAGTGGAAGCAGCGCGGACGTGGCGAACGATGGAGTCACCTATGATCGCCACGTCGCGGCCCGTCTCGCGGAGGGGGGCGAAGCGGTTCTCCGTGGAGATCTCGAACGGGGGAGCAGGAGACGTCCTGCCCCGGGACCTGGCAAGCACCTTCCGCGGCTGCACCCAGGGGCCGTGGTAGCCGGGAGTCGGCGTGAACGACCACTGGGCGAACCGCGTACGCGGTGCACTGGGCCTGGACAGAGAAACACGCGGGGTTGAGGTAGACGGAGTGTTGTGATCGTATTGAACACTTACCTCAGATGAGCGAGACGCAGCGCCGGGTGCAGCGAGCGAAGCCCGCCGCTCCCGTAGCTGCGCACGCTTCATCTCCAGATCTCGTATCAGCTTCCCGAGATTGTCGAGCTCCCGATCAAGCAACTCCATCGTAGTTTCTCCTGCACACAAAAGCGACATTGAAAAGGGAGAGGAGCAAAGCCAGTAAGTGGGTAAATGAGTGAGTGAAGGAACCCGGTAGCTTTTGCTGGCTAGCGGTGCTAGCAGGCTAAAGCTACAAGCAACAAGCGGATGCTCGAGAGACACAACGTTTTAAGGTAGATTTGTTTGTATTAATGTATTAAAGGTATGTCCACCCTAGGTAGAACGGAGAAATATTTAGCGAATGTGGATGTGTTCTATGATAAAAATGTAAATTGCGAATCTAGGTGACGGAGCTTCAAACAAACACAGCTAGAATACTGGAACAGCGTCAGTGACCAATATGTGTATATGTGTATAATGGAACTGAAAATTCAAGCTGAAAAGCCTAGTTCTATAAAAACAAGAGGCATAAAGGCTTGTCGTCAACCTGAGATGATGAGGGGTCTGTCTGTCAGTGCGTGGGGCTGGATTGCCTCGAGTATATGGGACAGGTACCCTGACAGAAGAGCACTGGAACAGATTGAATAACCGGCTAAGTGAGCTGTGAAACAGATCAATGCTGTGGTTTGGTAGTCGTAATTCAGTTCTGTCCCCAAGCCGGCACCTCAATCAACTTTTACCTCAGATAAGTCCTTCATATAAGTCACACTGAAAGCCCAAGTCTCTCTCTCACACACACACACACACGCACACACACAAAAGGCTTGTCTTTGTTGATAAATATTGTAAAATCTGAGCACAAAAAGCAGGTAGTAGCTTAGACTCTTTATCCTTTCCAAGAGCTGCAGTGTTAAAGCATGCTCAAGAGAGCGTTTCAGGACTCCACCGCCACAGTTTTATGCACCAGTATGCCCAAAGAGGCCCCATTCGCCTTGTCAAAGCAGGGATATTTGAGTTCACACTGGCTTTATAACTCTCACCACACTCGTTTTGAAAAGCCACCGGAGCAATAAAGCTGCAGGGTTACAGCTCTCTCCTCATGAGCTCTGAATGCCAGTGCTGTGGGGAAGGAGGAATACAAGAGGTCCAGTCAAGCAGACAAGCAGGTCAAGTCAATACAAGCTTCCTGGAGTTATTTTGGCGTCTATTTACTCGTGATTACCACTATAGTATTTGATTTAGTCAGTCAGTTTGTCCTCGTTGTCACTCCATGCAACTCAGGATGCGCGCGTCTCACTTTCAAACGTCTTATCTGCTGTCAGCCACAGCCTGCCTGCCGGTCACACTTTCAGATTAGTTGTCATTAGTGATGGCTGTAAGATTGGAATGGGAGATGTTGGCGTATTGGGAGACGCTCAGCAGCTGTGGTAAAAAGATAGCTGAGCTGTATTCTTACAACTCAGTTTAAGCTTAGAGTACAAAGTCAGACAAAATGTCATCAAAAAGAAGCTGTGTGGAATAATTTAAAAAGTTTTATGGACTACTTTTGTGCTGTTGGAGGAAAAAAGTCATGCACTAAAAAGCAGGTCTATTTTTTTTCTTGTTGATATTTTGTTGATGAGTTTGTTGTGTTTTAGTGTTAATAAACACCCAGGGACTGAAAATAAGATTATAGGTACAAATTTAATTACACTCAATACAGCAAATGAAGACAAGCTTTAAAATTCTTGCTAGATACTTTATTCCTTTTAACCAGGCATTTAAAAAATGGTTTTGAATGGGGTTTGGTTATGAATCTTAAAGTTGACAAGTTTTACAGCAACAGTATCACTAATGTCTAATACCTTTCATTTTGTGAAATATTTTGCTTGAAAACTGTTGAAAACTGTCTCTTGTGTAAATAGACATGCACATCTCTGGTAATTTTGCCCTCTTTAACCCTTTATAGAGCACTCATTGAAATATTCATCTGTAAAACTCTGGAGTGTTTCTGGGGGTTAATACAAGACTTTTGAACTTTATAGTTATATTATAATCCATAAAAAAATTAAGTTGGTTCTTCATCCAGAAAAGGATTAATATACCTGCCAATTGAATAGATTTGATTGTTGTATATAGGCATGGGACGATAACCGTTTTCAAGGTATACCTTGAAAAGTCAAGGTTTTAATACCGCGAAAAAATTCTGCTATACCGTGCCTAAGGTATGTGTACGATTTTATTTATTTTTATCTTTTTTTTTTTGTTTTTTAGGACAACAGTATCTCCAGCAGAAAATATATCCAAAGATGCTGTTGTAAAATGTAAAAACATCTGTGTTTTTGAAGCTAATGAGGACAGCGGAAGTCAATGATCCACTTGAATTATTTAGCCTGACATGTTTACATGTTATAATATTTTAAATATTTCTCAAAATAAAATAGATTGTGTTCAAAGGGGAAAAAAGATGTTGTTTTTTTATCCAGACCTTTAAAAACAATATATTTTAGAGCAATGATCATAATACCCTCAAACCGTGATATTTTATCCAACGTTATCATACTGTCAGAATCTTATACCGGCTCATGCCTGGTTGTATACTACAATGAACGTCATTAGCTCAAAAAAGTTATGCATTTCAGTCAGAAATGAAAAGATGTTTTCTTGTATTGCCAGGATATTAGTTTACTGTACCTGACAACTGGGACAATGGGTTATTTCAGTAAGCAGATTTATGTGAGTTATTCACATATTGGCATGCATGTAAACATTCTCAGTGACCAAATATTTAACACAGGATAAAAATGACATTTTAACATTTACAGACTGCACATAGAAAATATGTACAGTATAGCATGTACTCATGTTTTCACGTTTTGCACCACTTTTTTAAAATAGCAAATGCATTTGTGCCACTTTGTGGACTGATGGGTATTCCAGTCTAAAAAGGAGTTGTGTTAAGGCGCATTGTTTGTGCATTGCTATTTTGAGAAACTGAAATAGACTGCGCCATTGACCGACTAAAAGCTGGTCTAAAGTCCAGCGCAGAGCACGTTAGCTATGCAGGTCCAAACACTAACACATTGCTTATTACACAGGATGTACAGCGATACACAAATATCTTAATGTATAAAAAAATAAAGGATTAAAATGTAACAAAATTATTAAATTTTTATTTTTTACATGAATTTAATTTTTTTTTCTCTCCAGTTTATTCATGGCAATTTGCATTTGTATAATTATTATTATTACTATTATTATTATTATTATTATTATTATTATTATTATTATTATTATTATTATTATTAGCAGTATTATT
>CAIGQQ010026964.1:16130357-16143193 GCA_903798035.1 Danio albolineatus | reverse complement strand
ATACAGTGGTTGGAGATTAGGTTCAGTTTTAGTTCCGTTCAGTGTGGTTTAAATTTCGATGCTGAAAGTCCACACACTGAAGAGCAAATCCATCGATGCACAGTTCCACCAATAATTCCACACTTAGTTATTATTGTTCATTTATTCGTTTGCTGGAAGTTAGAATTAAATTTAGAAATAGTTTTAAAATAATCTTTGTGCTTAAACAAAATTAACTATGTAGGCTAATAGATGTCTTCAGCGAAGTGCATACAACACTGTTTCCTTATCCAAGAAAGTAAAGGAGAACAGAGTAAGCTAAAGTAAAGAGGCTGAATAGAGGAGGTTCATTCTTTATCCTCGAACTGTAGATGGTCTGTTTAACTGTTTTCCCGCAAGTGATGCATTTAGTTCTTCCTCTTACAAAGTCTGTCATGTAAATAGCGCCTTGGCGCGACGTAACTGACTCTCATGCTCAAAATACACCCATAACACATTAAGAGAATAAGCATAACCCTGTTAGACCATTGTGCTGGGGTCCAGAGTGTATTTTTCCATGCTTAAAATATCAAAAGTGGATTTGGACACACCCTTAATGATTTTGTGCCATGTGCTTTTTACATTGTGCCTAAATCGTTTAAATAGAGCCCATAGAGTTTCTCTCGCTCGCTCTCTAAAAAGTGTGGCCATGTATTTTACAGAAAATAACATCAACTCGCTGATGCATTAAATTATTTATTAGCCTTTTGTCAATTATTCCTTTCATAACATTAAGGCGTATAATCAATTTAAATCATCCTTTTGCTCCCTTGGAACTTTACACAGGACCCCTTGTTGTCCCAGTCCCTTTGTTCAGAACACTGATTGGCTTGCTTGTCTAATTTTGAATCTCAGCCCTTCATGTAAATAAGTCCAATTCTTTGAGACTCTGCAAGTAGAGGTCACTCCCCCTCAATATACTGAAATATGTTTCCACTTATCTTCAACCGCACATGCAGGAACATCTTTTAATATCGGTTTTACTTGACTGGGCCTGGTGTGACATTTACGTGCTGCTTATAAAATAACCTAACGCTTGAAGTTTATTATCTCGTTGACATTTCTAAACAGCTTTCTTGTGTATATGCAGTGTTTTATAGGTGGCCTGCTGCATCCCTATTAATGTAGCACAGAAGTATTTTCTCATACTCACAGTTGACGATAAGAGTTCAGTGTTCTTGAAGACACTTAAAAGAGCGTCCAGCAGAATATGACAACCAGCACAAGGAAACTCTGCTGGTGGTCTACTGAAAAAATAAACACGGTAAAAAATATCTAGCCATAACTGTTTTCTTTAAAAGGAGGTGCCATCCCTGTCCGTTCCCAGTGAAAACAGGAAGTTGCAGGCGGTCACAGGGAAGAGTGGAAGCTCTCATTTGATCTCTGTTGACTGGAGGCCTGGCGTGTTCAGCTTTGACCTTCCTGGCTTAAAAACAAGTTCATAAAAGACAAAACCTGTGGCGAGAGACCTAAAATAGGAGCTTATACTGCCTTGTTGACATGGAACATTGAATCGGGTCTCCTGCTGTTGTGGAACACTCATAGTTACCCATCATCCTTGTTTTTTTTGGCACGGCCCAGAGCAGATATGGATTTTGATGCTCACTTATGTGTCAAACCACTGTCTGTTATGTCTGCTGTGATTTTGCTTTTTTTAATAGTAGTTTTTTAGTAGTGCCAATTCTGTGAGGGAAGTACACGTGTGCTAATGCAACACAGGGACAAACAATGGTGTATGTTTTTGCTCATTTTGAATACTTCAAACTGTAAGTATTGTGTTTTTCTCAATTAAATAAAAAAAAAAACACAATTCAACCCAGATACACAAAGACTTAATCTACCAACATTTTCCAAACTTCAAAAACGTTTCTCTATACAGTTTACTGTGGTTTCCAGTTGAAATAATCATGAGGTGGTAAAACACAAACAACCTTCATTCCATTTCTCACAAATTATGATTATGGGCATTATTAGTTAAAGATTCATTTCCAAATAGTTCCTAAGCTTGCATGTGAATGGATATGTGACAAAACATTGTAGAATGATATGGTTGATTCATCAAAGGCACATTTATTATTTTATTTTTAACACTTGTTTAGGAATGGTGAGGTTTTGTCACATTCAACAGCGATCCAGCCTGTGCAGATCCCTGAAGAACTACAAATCTGCCACTTTAATAAACTACAAATGCCATCATGCACTTCAGTCACACACCTGGCCCAGATCCCCCTTGACTGCAAACACACACAGCTGAAGCAGTTCAGGATTAATCAGATGGACCATAAACACAGCACAGCGAAACACACATCATGGCTGAGTCTGTCATGTAGCAGACATTGGATAACAAAGTTGAGGATCCAAATGCAGTTTTATTAAAGAGAATCATCTTACAATGGTGGGAATGGGAGCAAACAGGTACGTGCAGAGAAATCCAGAGTGTGGCCATAAACAGGTGAATGGTCAGTTCATGCAGCAAACAACGTAAACAAGGGAACAAAGCAAGGGTCAAACACGTCAAGGGAAAATACGTCGTAATGATCACAATACAGATAAACAAGACTCTGCTCAGAAGTGCGTGTGTGTGCTGTGTGAATAGTTTTTGAAATCAGTCCATAACAATATTCTGGCTGTGTGTACGGTGTGTGCGAGGTGCATGATGGGAGTTGTAGTCTGCTTTAGTGATGTGTGTAGTTCTGTAGCGATCCTCAGCCGCTAGATCGCTGGTGATCCTACAGGTTTAGTGAGTGCTATGCTATTTTTAAATGCAATACAGCATAATCTTCTTAGCATCGTTCATCATTTATTTGATTTCTTAACTGAAGTGATACATGCAAGAACCAACCTAATAAAACACTGCATCATCAGGCACATTTATCTGTTTTTCTTTTTTTAGTTTTTTTTTATTTTACTTTACATTTTACTTTACTTTTTTTATTGAAAAACATTACTATAGTCAGTGTTAACACTGTTTTGACAACTTAAATTGTGTGCTGTAAATGTAAAAAAAAAAAGAAAGTTAAAACCACATAAATTAACTTTTTAAATATGTCAGTAAAATAGCGTTATTAGCTTTTTGTCCATCTTCAGAAAGTATTGACTTGAAGCACTTTGACAAAATTAGGCCATGAAATGACCTAAATTCATGTATGTGTTTTAATCGTAACCCCAAAAAGAATGTGATTATAGACATTTTGATCATACATCATGTACAGTACACCCACTTGTAATGCTAATCTGGAATAATGGCTCTTCAAGTAACATAAGTGGATTTCCCATAGAGCTGAACTGAAGCTCAACTAAATACAGACATTTGTAGATTTAGTAACTTGCAGATAAAAGAATATCCATATAGAATAATAGAATAATGTATATTAGTCTCACTGACTAATTCAAAGTCATTATCATTATCATTATCATCTTTGAGACTGCATCAACACCACTCTGACAAATGAACCTAATTCTAAAAGAAAACTGCATACAATATATTCTGAAAGTCAAATATTATATACAAAGCTCTCTTTCTCTGTGTGGAAAAATGTTCATATTTGAAGACAGCATTCTTTATTAACCTGTATTTAAATATTGCTTTATCTGCTCAGGCCTAATAAAGTTTTCTACCCAGATTCTACGCTGTGGCCAGCAGATAGGAATAGTTAGAAACAGGCATATGGGTGTAGGATAATATTTATGTTCAAAGTATGAAATTATTTCAGCACCATCTGAAATTCATTTATTCCATTAATTTACTATGAGTCATTCTGCTGAATGATTGTATTAATCATCTGGCTAATTGGCTTGGCTGATATGCATCAGTGGGACACTAATGATTCTTATGAGAGTGCTACATTTTTCAATACGGGATGACGTACTTGCTTCATAATCACTGCTGGAAGGATTGTGTGTAATGTTAATTAGGCTGTCTAAAGTCTCTTTATTTGACCACAGAGCTGGACCAGGGTGAAACAAATCTTTCCATGTCGATCCCGGTTTGTTTGAAACAATCAAAATGGCACCAGTGGCTCAGACTTTTAATAGGGCACTCCTATTTTTTTTTCAAATAGGCTAATTTTACAAGTCACCTAGAGTTAAACACTTGAGTTTAATTATTTGTAAACACTTATAGATTAGCTTAGTATTAATAATTAAAACAGATGAGACCATTAGCATCTCACTCAAAAAAAAAGAGTTTTTTAATAAAAACAAAAAATAAACAAGTAACTTTGCTGGCATACCATGGCTGCAGCAGGTGCAATAATATTACGGTGCATTTGAAAACTAGACTAACTACTGTACATAACAAGGCTTCGTATTATCATTAGACATAGATGTCAGTCTTAACTACAAAAGAGTCAAGCTTTAAATAGGAAAATAGGAAGTGTTTTTTAAAAAAAAAAATTAGTAAGATGCTAATGGTCTAATCCAATTCAATGATTTATGCTAAGCTAACCTAAAAGTGCTCACTTCAGATTCAGAGATTTGGTTAAAAAAATATTTAAACTCAACTTTTTAAATCTAGGTGACTTGTAAAATGAGCCTATTTGCAAAGAAGTGCAGTGTTCCTTTAAAAGATTTGATTTGCCAGCTCTTACCTAATCTTTATAATTTTATTTGAACATTTTCAATTTACCTGCCAGTATATCCACCAGCGCATTATGCAATATCCTTCACAGTGGCAGCATTTCTTTTGAATGCATCAGTGATGCATGTGTATGTCATCTCAGTTACGTAACTGTCTCATTACATTGACAGGAACTCGGCTTTGATACGAATGACTTGGAATGCAAGAGAAACCCAGGATACACAAGTCTTTGCAAAGTCAAAGTGATGGGAAAGTGGCTGTTTTTTTTATTCCTGCTTCATCTCTTTATCCTTTACAGAACTAAATCCCCACTCTGCTTTTCTGTCAGACACAGAGTCTGACAATTTCTGCAGGATGCACTTGTCTTTGACTTTTTTTCTCAAAAAAGAAATGTTATTTCCTTTGCCTTCTAAAGCGTCTTTCCCTGCCTCACAGGTGATTTAAAATCACAGCGGTAATTTTCTTAATATAGTCAGGAAAAAACATTTTGTGAGTGACAATATAATACTAATTAAGAAAAATCTTTGGCATAAATCCCACTCAACAGGGAGACTATTAATGCAACTAAATTACTCCTGATTTGCACAATCTGCTTGTTTACAAATCACTGCGAAATTACTCTCCTAAATGTAATTTAAACAATGAGCTTTGTGGAAATGTTTTGGGAGTCATAAAATAAGTGGATTTTTATAAGCGGTCACTTGAAGATGCAGCAAAGGCCCACCCACATGTAATCAAATGCTGTCATCATCTCTGTGCTTGCTCGTGATAATGGGAGCTTATTGGGTGAGATGTTATCCTAATGGGGCATAATTGGTCTATTAAGTGCCATCATTACAATTTCCCCCTGCATCTCATAGTCGATTATGCCTGTGCCGTTGACGCCATTATCTTTGGTATCATTGGTGCCGTATGACCAATCAGAGGCTGAAGACTGACTGACTGGGAAAGAAGCATTTTTTGTACGAATGGTTTAACTGTCAAAGGAACAAACTGTACTCTGGAGACATGATAAAAAGGCCCTTGGAGAGAATATGCAGATTGAAGAGCTCTTGGAATTTTTAAGTTACTGCAAGACAGAATTGGAGAAAGGCAGTAAAGCAATTGAGCATCACGTGTTCTTAAAAATATACATTATATTATCTGGAAGCTCTTCTCTGCCACAGGATAGTTCATTCACTCATTCATTCATTCATTTTCCTTTAGCTTAGTTTCTGATTTATCAGAGCCACAGTGGAATGAACCACCCACTTATCCACCCACACAAACACAGAGAGAACATGCAAACTCCACACATAAATGCAACTGTATAAAATAAAATAAAATAACGAGGGCGGCGTGATGTCGCAGTGGGTATTGCTCTTGCCTCACAGCAAGAAGGTCAATGATTTGAGCCACAGTTGGGTCATTTGTCACTTTTGTGTGGAGTTTGCATGTTCTCCCCGTGTTCACTTGGGAGTGCACCGGTTTCCCACACAGTCCAAAGACATGCGCTAGGTGAATTTAGTTAGCTAGATTGTCCGTAGTGTATGTGTGTGAATGAGAGTGTATGGGTTTTTCCTAGTGATGGGTTGCAGCTGGAAGGGCATCCGTTGTGTAAAACGTATGCTGGATGAGTTGGTGGTTCATTATGCTGTGGCAACACCTGATTAATAAAGGGACTAAGCTGAAAAGAAAATTAATGAATGAATGAATGAATGAAAATAAATAGATAAGTAGAATAAACCCCAAAATAAATAAACCCCATGTAAATGTAAAACCTTAAACACAAGGTGATAAGTACAGGAGTTAATCTATAATCTAATAATATTATCTATAAATGGAAACCATGGAACAAAGGAAACGTGAAAGACTGCTAGTGGAACAAGGAAATACAAACTATAATACCAAAGAACAGAAACCAAATGTAAAAAGGTCAGTTCTTAGTTTATATCTTGAATTGTGTCCAAACATATCTCACAATTTTTTGACAACATTTTGTTTATATCTTACATTTTTCACACTTTATTTCCTGAGTTTTTTTGTGCTTATTTCCTTAAGATTATGAGATATAAACTAGCAGTTGTAAGTTTGTAGCTCGGTATTGTCAGAATTGTGAGATGTTCAGAAGAAAAGAACAAAACATTAAAAAAATAAACATAAAAAAATTAACATGTACAATTTTATTTATTTTTAATGTATTCCATGATGAAAAAAATTAGCTTCCTATGTTTTTTTGCAGATTGTTTTTTATTTCTTTTTATCCCTTGCAGGTCTGAGCTCCTTTATAATGATTATTATGATAGCACAAATCGTAATCTCTCAAGGTGCTTTAAAACAGTAAATTCACCTACACTCTAAAAAAAAAAGGTTCTTCAGGGGTTCTTCAGAAGTTCTTTGCGATATTTGAGGTGCTATTTAGCACTTTTACTGTGTAAAGAACCTTTAAAGCACCATAAAGGTTCTTCAGTGGTTCTCCAGTGGTTCTTTAAGGTGGTTAAGGTGCTATATAGCACTTTTACTGTGTAAAGAACATTTAAAGCACCATAAAGTTTTTTCAGTGGTTCTTTGGGGTGTTTAAAGTGCTATATAGCACCACTACTACTGGTAAGCACTTGTTCTTATAGCTAATTCTCATAACTCTTATGCCGGTTTTATTTGCGGAAAGGGTAAAGTAACATTATGAGCACCTTAAAATATAGGTGCTATATAGCACCATTTGACAAAAGTACTATATAGCACCTATTTTTTTAAGGTGCTGTATAGCACCAAAAAAGGTTCCCCCCTCGTTACGACCAAAGAACCAGTTTTGGTGCTATTTAGCACCATTTTTTTTAGAGTGTATTCTAATTAATTTGTCAATTTATATTGAGTGTGAGAATTTTGTGGAAGCCTGTGGTCGGTGGAAATTAAATGACAAGAATACATTTTGCGCTTTGCTATGTTACAGTACCAGTGTTTGGGCTTAAGACTTTAGATTATGCTGTGCTTATTAACTTTTACGTTCTCTGGTTGAAAGTAATTGCTACTTATCACATTGGAGCAGGTGAGCACTGAGAATTGACAACTGGACTCAGTTATTGTGTGGAAATGTCTCCAACACTACAAAATATGAGATGATGCGAGTGAGAGATCTGCAGTGTGTGAACAGACATTTGTGCTGCCCGTTATATTACAACCCACAGGAGAGGGCAAACTCTTCCACAGGATAGCACTCTTTCTCATACTTCAGCCTCCACATGAACGTTGTAAGCAAAGAAGGTCAAGGTGGTCTGGGATTGGCCATCCTAGTCACCAGACATGAACATTATTGAGCATGTCTGGGGTAAGATGTAGGAGGCATTGAAGATGAAACCAAACAATCTTGATGAACTCTGGGAGTCCTGCAAGAATGCTTTCTTTGCCATTCCAGATGACTTTATTTGTTATTTGAGTCATTGCAGAGATGTATGGATGCAGTCATCCAAGCTCATGGGAGTCATACACAATATATAATTCTTTTTCCACTGCACCATGTCTTTATATTTCATACTGTACATTATTTCTGTAAAGTGACTAGACTTCTGTCTAAGCAAAGTCAGACCTTACTGACCTCATTTAAATAATTAAAAATCAAAGCATGATCATATTTTCTTTTGGTAAAATAAACATAATCTAGAGGCTTCGGATTAAACCAATTCTGATTCCAAAGGTCAATTTAGGCAAGTTATTATTTGTTGTTCCTAAAACTTGGAAAGGCAACAACACTTTTGTCAGACACTGTATAGTTAATAGTAGAATAAAATTGCTACTTGCTTTGTGTCGTCTCAGTGCACAGTGATTGAAGAGGATCAACACATCAAGCCGTGCATCAAGTTGTTTTGTTCAATTAATTATCTACACTAATTATTTATTTTTTTATTTTTTTACAAAACACTGACTCGTCATTTTTTTGGGGGTCTCGAAAGCAGTCAAAAATTAGAACTGTCTGGAATCGATATAAAGTTTCAGATCAGTTTTGTCACTGCAGTGACTAAAACAATTTATTATATATTATGTCTAGACCTATATTTCTATAGCTCCAGGTGATCAAAGGTGATTTATTCTATGAGAAGTTCTTTGAAGGCTGACATACATGAGCCTAAATAAGTCATTACATTTCTGAGACGCTTTCATGTGTCACAGTATCCAGAGCATTAAAAGAAGATTTGTAAGAAGTGAAAATGTAGACTGGAATAATCTTGCAGAGCTCAGATTTTCTTTAGATTTATCTGTTAAGAAATTCTTCTCTGAAACTTTTACGCTCCTGCTTTTCTGTCTGGGAGTGTCATTTATATAAAAAATATGTTGTTTGTTTCTCTTGACATGCACTCCTGACCTGCATTTTTGCAACAGGTACACCAGTTCAGACGTGTGAAATTAACATAGTTTGTATAAGACAGAATTCATTTGCATTACTAATTAGAACATTTTATTTGGAAGTATTTTGTGACACATGCATAATTTGTTTTTAATGAGATTTTTAAAATGAAGTACACTTCCAGTGAGGGAAGGAACAAGGTTCTTCGGGACAGGATTTACACAGGTGTTGATGAGCAGATATGAATATGCAAAGAGGCGAATAAATGAGGGTGGTATTGAAGGCGACAGTGGGGGCAACCCTTGTGTAGAGGAGATTTTGAATTGCAGATGGTACATTAAGTGGAGACTAAACAGAAGTGAAGGCCTTTTTGAACTGTGACCGGCCGCATTGTATGCTGTATATAATAATAAGGATATCATATTTCTGGTTAATCTGATTACAGTTTTAATATCACTTAAAGTGCACGTCTAAATTTAATGATAAATGATTTTTTAAACTAAAAGTGTGGGTGAAATACTATTTCATTGTAATTCAGTGTATGTAAAGATTAATCAACATACTTATTCTGTCCTGTATTTATTAAAATATATAAAATAATGATATGATACACATGATTAAAAACTGACAAAAAAAATTGCTGACAAATTCAGTTCAGTTACCTTTAATTTGTCATTCAGAGCATCACAGGTGATGTAATGCAGAACAAAATTACATTGCACTGGCAATCAGCAAGAAAAAAAAAAGAAAAACACCTTAGCGGCTGAAAAAACTAAAAAATAACTAAATTAATAAGCTTTGTGATTTCATAAATGTATAAAAATGAAATATATACAATGTAAACCAATTAAAGTCACAGAGGCAATAAATATAAAAAAATATATTAGAGTTAGAAGGATGATGGTAAAATAAAGAGTTAATTAGCAAAAACGGACAATCACCCTTTTTTAAATTCAACTCTTAAATACACTATAAAACATCCAGTTTTAGTAGCTTCCATAAATCTTTTTTTTTTTTTTTTTTTTTGCAATTGCAATTGCAATTGCACAAAATAGAAGAAAACTCATTCATTCATTTTCCTTTGGCTTAGTCTCTTTATTCATCGGGGGTCACCACAGCAGAATGAACTGCCTAGAACAAAACTAAAATACTAAAAAGTAAGTTTTAAAACCATGTATAAACAGAATTTCAGGCCAGCACTGTCTCAAAAATGATTGAACTTTTGACAAAAGTGAGAAATAGTAAGTTTTGGACACAAATTTTGGCTTTGCTTTAGGGCATGCTAGCTTATATAACCTTAAGACTAATATATTGATTCAAACACCCCAAAACAGGGTGATTATAATACATAACAGAATTATTATTTTTAATAAAAAAAATGTACCCTATAAAAGGCCATTATTTCATATGTCATATTTGTTTCTTTTAACAGCAATTGCTTGGAGAACAATTTTACATGCCTGCACATTGAAGGTGATTTCCTTTATGAGTTCACACTCATAAATATTTGACTGAATAGAATATGCATATTTGCCATTCTATCCGCGGAGAGGGCTCCAAGACACCCCAACTCATGTTATTCCCCTTGTCACGATTGAGAGAGATAGGGGTCTGAATGCAGTGTCTAGCCCCACTCCAGAACACTTCTATTTATGTAGGAATCGGGTTTAAAAGTGTGGAGTTGGGATGGTGGAGCGACGCTCAAAGTCGAGAGAGATAGGACATGCTTGACTAGGGGTGTGGTCTTATGCTGACTGGAAATAGAATGATTGTCAACTATGAATTAGCCTCATAAAACTGCTTGTGCTTCTCCTGAAATGTGTTTATAAAACATCACAATGACAGCGATAAAGGGCATGAATATTGCATTGATTAGGTATTACCTGTGAACAACTGAGCATTATTCATTCATTTATTTTCCTTTGGCTTAGTTCATTTATTCATCAGGAGTCGCCACAGTGGAAAGAACCACTAACTTATCCAGCACATGTTTTACACAGCGGATGCTCTTCCAACCCAGTACTGTGAAACATCCATACACACTCAAATACACAGATACACTTCGGCCAATTCCATTCATTCATTCATTCATTTTTTTTCGTCTTTGTCCCTTTATTAATCTGGGGTCACCACAGCGTAATGAACCGCCAACTTATCCAGCATATTTTTTACACAGTGGATGCCATTCTAGCTGGGACCAGTGACCTTGCTACCTTGCTACTGACCAGGCGACAGTGCTAACCACTAAGCCACCGTGTTGCCCTCAATCAGCATCTACTGTATGAATACAATTTGAGAAAACAGCAACCATAAATATAAAGAAACTAAATTGGTTGTCACATGCTGCCAACAAACAACTACATTACTTATTATTGTATGCAAATTATCAAAATAGATGTCCAACGCTGTATATTTTATAAAGGCTTGGCATCTCTGATAAAGGCTGGCTGTATAAACTTTTAAAACTTATTATTTTTTAAATATATATATACATTTTTCACTGTAAAAAATGCTGGATTTCACACAATCAATTTGTGTTAGGACAACATGAAGGAATTAAGTTAACTTGTTAGTTTTTACAAATTTAAGTAGATTGAGCACAAAACAATTAAGTTGTCCCAAACAAATCTCAAGAATTGTGTTGTTTCAGCTTCTTTTAAATAAGTAGTTTGAACAAAGAGCAAATGTCATTTTTTTGAGTGTTGGACAGTTCTGTAAAACATATTTACCAGTCAGTGAGAGCAATTAGGTTACTGGATGTTGGTCAGAGTAGTTCTTGGGACATAGTTTTTACATGCTGACTATATTTCTACAACTGGAAGACTTGTTGGGATTTCGGAACTAATTAGCTTGTTCCTAGACATCTGATCTGAGGAACATCTGATCTCCCCCCTGACCTCCAGCGCACAAAGCACTCCGTCTGTTGCTGTGCTTATGTTGGTAAATCTCCATTATTTGTGTGCGGTGATTTATGACACTGCTTTGGGAGTGAGTACAAGTGTCTTGGAGTGAATTCAGTTAGTTGTGGTCTGACTGCTCACTAGATGTCATGGCTGGAGAGATTACAAGGCTCTGAAGTGACCAGTCAAGGTTTATCAGCCTGTGTTATTGGATTACTAAGACAAAAAGCAGGTAATTAAAACAACTTTGCCTTTGTATGTTGTGATCATTCATACACGCCGAGTATTTATTATTTGATACTATGTTGAATGTTGCGAAAATCTAAATATACATAAGGATCAGACTGATGTAGAAGATGATGGGAAGATCTTGTGCTTTTGAGATCATTCGATTGTTTTTAATGTGTTTTTTTTTTGTCTATTTTGTTGAGGCTAATTAATTTCTCACATGCAATATAAATCTTTACTGGTGTGTACTAGTTTACACTTTACTGGTGCTTTTAATGTGTTCTGTATTTTAGCAAATGTGTGAGCAAGTACAGTTCTTTTATGTGCAACTTAAAAATTTAACTTGTTGCATCGTGGGTTGTTTTGTATAGAAACTTTCATGTTTGTAGTGCAGATAAGAAATTGAAACGTGTAGCCTTTTTGATAAGACTGAGTCTTAATGCATGCATTTATATATAAAAAATCTGCTCTATAGATGAATGTCTTAGACTGAAGTTAGATTATGCTATTTTTAAGATGACAAGTTATTAATTGTTTTGCAACTTTGACAGAATTTTTGTTTAGTTTAATTTTGTTTTGTTATTAATTATTTTAAATAAAATTGTTTATTTTCTATTAAATTTTGAGTTTATTTAATATTCGTATTTTATTTTATTTTAATTTTGTTTTGATTTGACATTTTATTTGATCTGAAGTTATTTTGAAATTGTTTTATTTTATTTTGAATTTTATTTTGAATTTAGGATTTTTATTTTATTTTATTTTATTTTATTTTATTTTATTTTATTTTATT
>CAIGQQ010026964.1:16107686-16118139 GCA_903798035.1 Danio albolineatus | reverse complement strand
ATTATTATTATTATTATTATTATTATTATTATTATTATTATTATTATACATGTCTTATTTTATATTGTAGTTGGAGTAAAGTGAAAAAAAAGGTTGACCTTTTATACAATATTTTATACAAACAACATCTTTTCCTCTTATATTTTAAATTATTTTAAACGTTTTTTGTTTTTAGACACTGGTTAGTTTTCAAATTTTATAATCATTAATATTTAATTAATTTATTTATATGTAAATTCAAAATACTATTTTTAGTTTTTCATTCATTTTTTTTCTTTTCGGCTTAGTCCCTTTATTAATCTGGGGTCACCACAGCGGAATGAACCGCCAACTTATCCAGCATATGCTTTACGCAGCGGATGCCCTTCCAGCAGCAACCCATCACTGGAATACACACTCATTTACACACATGCACTATGGACAATTTTTAGCTTACCCAATTCACCTATAACGTATGTCTTTGGACTTGTGGGGGAAACCCTCTCAACTCTCAAACCCTCTAAAGTCCTTCACATTTAATACCCAGTCTTGACTGCAATAACTAGACCCCCAAGCCAAAAGTCATGTATATAAAATGTTGCTTTAAAAAACTGTATATACAATATTTTAGTGCATTATGAGGGTTACATACAGTTTTTATCATTCAGATGGTTTTGTGCCCTCATGTCTGCTGGAATGAGTCACTTCAGTGAAAACAAGTCTGTGTTTGCAAGTCCTCCTGTAACATCTCTGCATAACATAAAATATGATAGCAAAGAAAGGCCGACTGGCCCAGTGTCAAAGGAGCACAATGGATGCTGTCTTCCCCTCGTCTCGCAGGGTATGAAAAGCAATTAGACCTTGAAAGTCACAGCACATCCAAACCGCACAGAAACACAAGGCTGCTGCTCCCCAAGAGAACATTTCCAGCCTTCAAGACAAAGACATTGTGCCATGAATTTCAATAGAACCATCTCTGACTAAGTGTTTTGTCCCTTTTTATTCACAAAGGTGCATGTTTAGTATTTTCAGTACACCTTCGGTAAAATAGCATAGCTGCGTCAGGAAGCAGAGATGGAAAGTCACGTCTTTCATCCATAGTACATTAATATCAGCTCGGAGGCGGCTCCAGGCACTCATCCCGGGTGTTTGAATAGTGTAGGACGGGTCTCATCAGCTTGTCCTCAGGCCTAAGTGCCACCCGCAGCCCACTAATGGGCCTCCTCTGGCAGCCGGGCCCTTTTAAGGCCTTCAGGAGTCCAGCACAGGCTTCATTTCAATGTGTGCAGGGAGCCAAAAGTGCAAATTGTCAACAGATGGGACTGCAGTCTCACCTGGGGTGAAGAAATGGCACCTGACGTCCATCTGGGACGCTTGTCTGCTAGGCTGCACATGCTGCCCACTTCAGCCTGGCACTGCTTCATCCTGTGAAGGACGTTAAGGGCCTCCTCTGTGAAAAATGCACACCGGATTTAACAATTTTATTTGTTTTTCCTGCCCCATCTTGCAGTGAAGAGATGCTCAATGCTGATTTTTTTAAAGGATGGTTCACCCAAAAAATGAAAATTATGTCACCATTAACACTCATCATTCACTTGAGTTCTTTCTTTTGAAAGCTGGAAATCTGTAACCATTGACTTCCATAGTGTTTGTTTTTCATATTGAAAGTCAATGGTGAAAGGTTTCTAACATTCTTAAAAATATCTTCTTTTGTGTTCAACAGAAAGAAAAAAAAAAACTTGTAGGTTTTGGAATCACCCAGTAAAAACTGGGAACATTTTCATCTTTGTGTGAACTGTTCCTTTAATAGAGCTGCAATTCGATTGTGTTTGATTTGAAGTGTTGTTTACCTAAGAGTTTATCTGTGTTTTTTGCTGTTGTCTGACAATATTGAATGTAATCTGGTAATTAATAGGTTTCAGAGCAGAGGTGCTGCTCTCAATTGTCAGCACTTGTGCTATCGTGAATGCTCTATAAATGTCAAAGTTAAAGTCCAATGTGACCCCTTCACTGTCACTGAGCTCCATCTGCTGCTGGGTTTTATTGGAACACAGCTGTGCCCATCTAACACACTCATGTGTCTAAGCCTGTGTGTGTGTGTATGAAAGTGAGAGAGCTAGAGCAGTGCTGCATAATGAAATGCAAAGCTCTGTATTGAAATGTTGACTACAGGGGAAGGTCATTAGGCAGTTTACCTTAATTTGATAAACTCAAATTGATTGTCATGGCTGTTGTACAAAATGCAGATTTGTTTGATGGATGAGCCTCTCTTTTTTTCCCTCCATTGGCTGACATGTTCAAAGTTTTCGCTGTAAAATATATTCTTAAATTGAGCAAGTAATGCTGAAAGTTATTTTATTTTGATTTTCTTTTTTGACATTCTGTTGACTAGAAGTAATTATTTAACTAGATGTCAACTAGCATTCACAATTGCTCAGTATTCAGCTAAAACCGGAAATCTTTTTTGTTTGTTTTGGCTGTGCTCTACACGACAATTTTGGGGGCCTAAAAACAAAATAAAAGATACAGTATAGTATTTATTTTATTTTGTTTTGTTTATTTAACAGGGACAATACACTTGACTTGTTATACAAAGACAACCGATGTCACGTACATAGGGTATATAGCATAAAGCTAATTTGCAGCCCTCTTCCCTGCTTAGGCTTTACATTAAAAAAATCAGCAAATGTATGTACAGAGCCACAACCATAAATGTAATTCAATCTGCATACTAAAGGAAAATGTAAACCTGACAAACCTGAATGAATCATATTTCAGCCATTGTTTCAGCTTTACAGAAAAAGCTCGGAAATCTGTTTTTTAACTTTAAATCATGTTTAGAAATAAAAATGAAAATGATCATGTTAATTATCATGTTAAATCAAATTCATTCATTTAATCATTTTCCTTTGGCTTAGTCCCTTATTTATCAGGGATTGCCACAGCGGAATTAACCACCAACTATTCCAGCATGTGTTTTACACAACGGATCCCTTCCAGCCGCAATCCAGTACAGGGAAAACCCCCTTTACTCTTACATTCACACACACACTCATACACTATGGCCAATTTAGTTTACCCAATTCACTTTGCATGTCTTTGGACTTAGGGAGAAACCAGAGCACCCGTAGGAAACCCACATCAGCATGGGGAGAACATGCAAACTCCACACAGAAATGCCAACTGGCCGAGCTGGGATTCGAACCAGTGACCTTGCTGTGAGGTGACAGTGCTAACTACTGAGTCACCGAGCAGCCTTAATCAAATTTATAAATCATTCATTCATTTTCTTAGTCCCTTTATTAATCAGGGGTTGCCACAGCAGAATGAACCGCCAACTTATCCAGCATACGTTTTACTCAGCGGATGCCCTTCCAGCTGCAACCCATCACTGGGAAACATCCATACACACTCATTCACACACACACTCTATGGACAATTTAGCTCACCCAATTCACCTACATATACAACATGTCTTTGGACTGTGGAAGGAACCAGTAGCACCAGGAGAAAACCCACACGAACACGGGGAGAACATGCAAACTCCCCACAGAAGTGCCAACTGACCCAGCCGAGGCTCGAACCAGCAACCTTATTGCTGTATTGCAATTGTGCTACCCACTGCGCCACCGTGACGCCCCTCAAATTTATACATTTTATTATAAATTTGAATAAGTCAATTCAACTTCTAAGACAGTTTTCAATTTTATTGTAAACAGTATCATTTATTTATGTAATGGCAAAGCTGAATTTTCAGCATCATTACCCTAGCGTCACCTGCTAGAAATCATTATATTGTGCTGATTTACTTGTCAAGAAACATTCATTATTGCTATCAGTACTGAATTATGCATCTGCGTTCTTGCTGAACAGGTAAAATTCCTTCATACTGCAAATTACAAACTCCATAAAAATCATACCAACTCCAACTTTTGAACGGTGGTGTAATTATGTAAATGAATTTGACTCAGACTCCACGCAAACTTCATTTTTTATTCCTAATTTCCACAAACACCTATTTTTTTATGCAGTATAATTAGTTTAAATAAGCATTGCCTGTCCGTTCGGATCTGGAAACATCCTTCTTCCGGCGTCCTCCTCCTGGGCTCTAATTGTGGATTCTGACGTGAGTCTGTAATTATGGCTAGAGTGAAGGAAGGCAGATTAGCACACAGCCATGGTGGGTGTTTGAGACGGGTCTCTGAGGAGATGAAGACCCAGAGATTTTTTTTTTCTGTGCTCGTTATCTCTACATCAAGCTGTCAGCAGATCACAGTTACTCCAGTTTTCCCAGATTCTGTTGTACCTACTCATGCCTTCCCATTTCCTCTATTCTTCCGCCCTTAATCAATGTATGTGTGTAAGTACATGTGTGTGCTGTCATGTACTGCTTGTTCTTTTTGCATTTAGGTGGAAAGGACTAATAAAATTGTGCATCATAAATAAATGTGGAGATGAAGTTATTTGGAGTGTGTTGAGATTGCTGCCATACCAGCGCAATGCATAGGGGCATCATCATGCATCTATTTTTGGCTTGAGGAGACACCAGGAGCAGTCATGGCGTACTTGGTGCCTGTAAAATAACACAAACAATTATTTAAAAGCATGTGCATTCATAGGCGCCATGGTGGCGTAGTGGTTAGTACAATCGCCTAACAGCAAGAAGGTTGCTGGTTCGAGTCTCAGCTGGGTTAGTTTCTGTGTGGAGTTTGCATGTTCTCCCTGTGGTCGTGTGGGTTTCCTCCAGGTGCTCCAGTTTCCCCCACAAGTCCAAACACATGTGAATTTGGTGAGCTAAATTGTCTGTAGTGTATGAGTGTGAATGAGTGTGTATGGATGTTTCCCAGAGATGGGTTGCCGCTGGAAGGGCATCCGCTGCGTAAAACATATGCTGGATAAGTTGACGGTTCATTCCACTGTGGTGACCCCAGATTAGTAAAGGGACTAAGCCGAAAAGAAAATGAAGGAATGAAAATAAAGGAATTTAGCAAGTCATGGAATTTAGGTTTAACATTCATCTTATTTATAATTCTTTGTTGATCTCGAAAGAATTGTACTATAATATTTGACTGAATTCTAAATTATCATTATTATTTTTAAAACGTTTTGAAGTGGCACAGTGGCTAGTTGGTTCGGGTCCTGGCTGGACCAGTTGGCATTTCCGTGTGGAGTTTGCATGTTCTCCCTGTGTTCACGTGGGTTTCCTCTGGGTGTTCCGGGTTCCCCCGAAGACCAAAGTCCAAAGACATGCGTTATAGGTGAATGAACTAAATTGGCTGTAATGTATGAGTGTGAGAGTGTGTGGGTGATACTCAGTAATGGGTTGCGACCGGAAGGTATCCGCTGCATAAAAACGCTGCAGTGGTTCATTCCGCTGTGGTGACCCCAGATAAATAAGGGAGTAAGCCTAAGGAAAATGAATGAGTTTTGAGATATTTTGTGGTTGTTTAACACAGAGTTTTTATCAATTGCAGAAAACTGCTGGAAAACGACTTCTGCTGTTTTCTTAACAACAGTTTTATACATTACTTTATAAACATCGAAAGACTGCAGTCCCGTGCATCATATTTTATTTATATAATTATGAGACTGTCTTTATAATTTTATACTTGGTCTAAGGATTCCCAGGCATTGTTTAGTTGGTGTTTGTTTTCCGATTGGCCTGGGATGATTAAACAGTGGTGTTTGAGGCTTATATGAGTTCAATGTACTGAACTCATTAATTAATTTTTTCTGATATGCCTAAGTATATCCAGATTTTTTATTATATGGCACCTTTAATAGTATAATTCAGATTTTCCATTTTCATAATAACACAAGTCACGCAAGTGTTTAAAAGTGAATTAATTGATGAATGAGGTTACCTTAAAAATGATGGAGCTTGGAAATCTGAGGGGGTCTTGGATGAATATGAGGTTTCTATTTGGTCCCTATAACTTTAAAAAAGATGAATTTCTCATTGTGTGAATAGGAAACTCTATTGTCAAAAGACACTATTATACAAGAGAGAGCAGGAGCATCTGGTCTGGATCTATATATTAAACTCTTCAAAGACAGTTCTTGAAGTGGCAGTTCCTGCTATGAGTGTTGTTGAGTTTTTTTCACTATTGGAAAATTGGTTTCCATCTGACTTACCGCTCAATACACATAAAAAGCGGATACCCATGAAGTGAGGATGAAAGGTTTTACTATATAACAGTTATACAGACAAAATGACTTATGACTTATGGCTATATTTATTAGAGCAAAGGCCTCATGTTTGGTCCACGGGCTGCTTGGTTGCTTTTGCACCACCTCTGCACGAGTAGACTTTGTCTATTTGACATCCATGTTTGCAAAGTATCCCAAAGGATTTCATTATTTTACAGCAGGCTGTGCTGGTGATATTATGGAATGTGTTTGTAATCCTTTTAGCCAAATACGACACACTCTTCAACAAACTCTCCTCCAGACACAATCATGTCATGGCTGCATTCTTTATCCTGTATAAACTAGAGTAACGACACACTTAATCAACAGTATGCTAATAGGATTATAAGACTTTTTGTGCGTGTTATCATTGAAAATACAGTTTCATCACACTTCTAGAGTAATAGCATGCATCGCAATACAATCATGGCAGTTAATCCTCTGGGGATTGCTTAATTTTTGAACTCTTTGGAACTATTTAGGATGGATTTAAAACATAGAAGGTTTGACAAATAAAAGATTACTAAATTTACTTGATTAAATTATAGCAAGTGTTTAGTAAATGATTGACATTAAATGATGTACACCACAATTTTATCAATGGAAGAGGACTTTAAGGAATAATTCACCTATGATGAAAACATCCCATAATGAGCCTCAAGCTGGATGTATATGCCTTTCTTTTTTGAGACAAACATAATAAACACTTGGCTGGCAGTGAATAGGGGCATTCACACTAGAGGAACCTTTTCATAGCTTTTAGAAGTTATGATGGGCTGTTCACATTATATGCGCCATTTAGGGGAACCAAACTACAGTAGCTCCTACGTCAGAGCAGGGTCTAATCCAGCCCAACTGGAAGTACAGTAATGTAGGTGCACCTGCCATACAAAACAGACGACACATACTTTTAAAATGTTAAAAGATACGTACATTCAGATATAAACACATACAGTTCAGTATACATATAATGGCTGTGCCAATACAACCAGGTTGATTGACTGGGGGAAATATGTTCTTAGGGAACTGGGCATGATGGCTAGTTCCTATGACTGAGTTTCTATAACTAACCAATGATAAGTAAAAAATAAACATTACACTATATTAATTTTAGGGTGAACTATCCTTTTAACAAGGGATAGTTCACTCAAATATGGTAATTCTGTCATCATTTACTCACCCTTGATTTTTTTCTTTTGAACCAAAACAAGATATATTAAAGAGTTTTGGAAACCAGTAACAAATCGACTGAACAACAACAACACCACCAACAAAAAGCTCAAACAGTTTGTGAGTTAATGATGACAGAATATTACATTTACAATTCTAGGTGACCTATTCCTTTAAGGCAACTTTATCCTTGTTTCCTCGTTCTAACATTATTTTATTTCTCAACAGAGTCCTACAAGAGAGTCAGACAGTTTGACGCCTGTATCCTCCAGGTCCATTCAGACCACCGCTGTACCTCTGGTTTCTCCGTCAGGACAAAAACCAGCCCATTATGACCAGCCGGCTGTCCCACCAGCAGCCCAAATCAGCTCAGCTGCCTCCTTCTTCCTCAGGTGAGCTCAAAAGCCTGCTGGGGATTTGTTTTTTTCACAACAGCAGCCATCAGTTCAGCTAATCGAGCTCAGTGTTGGAGTCTCTCAGCACCTAGAATCCTCCATTGCCTCTGGCAGTCCCGTCATGCCAATGCTTTCTCAGAGCCCATTGAGACTGCAGTGATGGTGAGGCTGGATCGGTCTAATGTGCTGAAATGTCACCGATCAATGCTCAGGCTTAGCAGTCAGAAAGAGAGAGAGTGCAAAATCTAAATGGCAGAGGCCTCAGAGCTGGACTGGCCATGTGTCTACAGGGAGAATGGTTTATTGCAATGTAGCAGACAAATTGTTTGCCAAATTTGTTGTTGGGGTTTAAAGGTGTAGTGTAACATTTAGATGTCACAGGTTTAGAGAATGTTAGTTTGAGAATGGGAATTTGTGCTTCAGTGATTTCTCTAAAGTTTAATAGTGGAATATTTTGGAAGATGTTTAGTTTACCAAATAAACTAAATATCAAACTATTTTTAATTTAGTATCTGTTTGGAGTTTAGCTTTTTAAAGTTTAACCATTTATTTATTTATAAAAAAACTAAGCAACACTAAGACTTTAATTGAAATTTAAATGAAAACAAAATAACATTTGTTATTATTTGTGTAGTTGTCTTCATGATGAATATACTTTTAACAATGTTAAACTTGTCATTAAAAAAAAAAAGAAACATTATGTTGAACAAAAATGAATTTAACTAGAGTTTTCTTGCTTTGACACATTCAAATCTGTGGTTAAGAAATAACTGCATTTGTTTTTTTTCGAATTCCGTTGGTCCAACTGAGCAATTACAAAAAATCCTTAGTGTTTAGCCCTGCATAAGTCTAAAATCTCATTCATAGTGATCTTAAAAGGGTCTTAAAAGTCTTAAATTTGACTTGAGGAAACCTGCAGAAACTCTGGCTTCAGCTGTCTGAATGTGTGTGTCATCAGGGGAAATCAAGAACTGGTGTGTGAGAGGTGCATGATTGGAGTTGTAGTCCAGTTCAGTGGCCGAATTCCAGTTCTCTAGTCATCTACAACTGCTCGATCACTGATGATCATAACACTGTCAAACACAAATGAACATATTTTGAAGAACACTTGAAACCTGTAACCATTGACTTTCATGTTAGTTGTTTTTCTTTATGCATGTCAATGATTACAGGTTTTCAGCTTTCTCCAAAATATCTTCCTTTAAGAAAGAAAGAAACTCACAAAGGTTTTGAACCTCTCATGAGAGTAAACTTTCATTTTTGAGTTCAAATTTTCAGCTATGCCTTTAACGTTTCATTTTTTTAATATACTGTATAAGTACAATCTTTGTTTAATAGCAGGCTTAGCAGGTTCTTGGATGCCTGCTAATTTTGCTGATAACTTTATTATAACCCCCAAAAAGACAGCATTTCAGAGGCACCGACAAGGATAAAAAAAGGACACAGAAGAATCCAATCTCTCTATTTGTTTTTATTATTCTGGTCAACACAAAAAAAGACAAAAGAACGAGTGACAGTGTCTTTCCTAATAAACAGGGGGAGGATTTTGTGTTCACAGCCGAATGTCTGGGAATAGAATGAGATGCTTAGAAGTGCGAGACACTAATTGCTGTGTGATGCTGCATACAATTAGCCTATTGACAGCAGTGTTTCTCAGCTCTCGCTCCGCACCTCCTGTAAATGACTGACAGACAGACATTTGCCTCTGCCATTACATTCCCTTAAAAAAGTCATAAAAATGCAGCGGCTTAGTCATGCCATTGATTTTTGACACCGATCACTGTATGACCTGTGCTTCTGTGTGCATCATTAGGTATTATCATTAATCTTTCTCCATTTGAGTTGACCTGAATCTAGTGAATTAGTATGCGATGTCAGCAAAATAGCACGTCTGTCTTGTTGTAAACTCAGTGGTCGAAAATAAGCAGTTCCTCCAGGATTTTGTGATTTGTGTGGTTGCATATTTAATGCAAAATCATGGAAACGAAATGGAACTTAAATATAATGGAAATATATTTGAATTTATTTCAAATAGTTGATGGGCCTGAATAAAATGTATATTTTTATTTGTACACTTTAGATGTAGATGTAAAGTAAACTGTAACAAAATTTTTTAACATGTGCATGTGTGATGTGTGATTTATTTATTTATTTTTCGTATAGGCGTAAGTAATTTAAAGACGTATTAATTTAATTTAATTTAATTTAATTTAATTTAATTTAATTATTTCATTTCATTTCATTTCATTTCATTTTATTATACTTTACTTTACTCTACTTTACTTTACTTTACTTTACTTTACTTTACTTTACTTTACTTTACTTTACTTTACTTTATTTTCGGCTTAATTCCTTTATTAATCTGGGGTTGCCACAGAGGAATGAACCACCAACTTATCCAGCATGTTTTACGCAGCGGATGCCCTTTCAGCTGCAACCCATCTCTGGGAAACATCAATACACACACATTCACACTCATACATTACGGACAATTTAGCCTACCCAATTCACCTATACTGACTTGTGGGGGAAACCAGAGCACCCGGAGGAAACCCATGCAACCATGAGGAGAACATGCAAACTCCACACAGAAATGCCAACTGACCCAGCCAAGGCTCGAACCAGCGACCTTCTTGCTGTGAGGCGAACATGCCACCCACTACCCCACCTTGGTATTTTATTTTATTTTATTTTATTTTATTTTATTTTATTTTATTTTA
>CAIGQQ010026964.1:16094898-16107676 GCA_903798035.1 Danio albolineatus | reverse complement strand
TTTTATTTTATTTTATTTTATTTTATTTTATTTTATTTTATTTTATTCACTGCAAAGCAACACATGCTGCAAATGTTGCAAATTTTGATAAAAGCCACAACAAAATCAGTCATTTTAGGTTGCAAAAATTTCCCGTGAAATTCTGCAGGGACTGAATAAGGTGGATCATGATGACAGCTTTTGGCGGTGATTTCTCTGTGCTCTCAGTCAGTCCAAAATCCTGCGAATGAAAGAATGTGCCATTATGTAAATTGGGGACGACTGACAAACAGACATTTTGAATATTGCTTAGACTGCCTGTGGCAAAATATGCATATTCATGGCAAAATGTTTTCATGCCTCCCTCAATTATACGAGTGACTCAAATGCCGTGTCCTCTCACTGGCCTTGACTTCCACCTGGAGCTCCAAACCTTGCACTTTTTCAGTCTTTCAAAGCAAGTTGCCATGGTTGCACAGTTGTGAAAGAAGGAGAGGCTGAAAAGGTGAAATAATTACAAGCGGGTTCATCAGGAACATATCATTTATGGACCCCTTATTGCTTTTTGTTCTGTATTAAGGGCATGTTTTTTTTTTAACTCAATCTGGATATTTATTCATTTCCTTTTTTGAGCATTTGCCTACTGAATGTTTGTACTTAATTCTTGTACTTAACTTGGTTAGTATTATGAGATCATAGATTTATGTAAATTAGCCGTACACAGAATTAAACAGCAAATGTGGACGCTGGTTCGTGGATGTTAAGAGGATGAAAAAGAAAAAACTAGAGATAAGGGAAAGACTGCTTGGGCTAAAACAAAATCTAATTTGTCCACTTTTTTCATTTTGAGGGTGAATAAAAGGATTGAATGCCCACGTATTTACATGTTGCTCTATACACTGAATAAAATATTTTATTGTTGACAATATATTCCACGGTAGTGTTATAGCCCAGCTCTAGTTTTGGTCATACATTTATGTACATGGATCTTACCATCTTTTGTGATTCATTATATTAAAAACATCCAAAGCTATCTCACAGAAAATCATAACTTTTTGATTTAGAGGCTGATTTGTATGAATTCAAACAATCGCATTTGTAAAATTTAGTACGATTTTCTCATGACAGCTAGTTTTAGGGGTGGGGTTTGGTGCCACAGCTCTTTTTAAAAATCGTAATTTTTTGTACAACTGGTATAAATACATACTAAGTAACCGCTAAACTGTCAAAAAGTTTAAATAGTTTGGCCTCCTTGTGAGATCAGACTGTAACATCTGTTTAAAAATACAAGACAATGGAAAACATTATTTGTAAGATTGCAGTTCAAAGAAAAGGCTGCATGTGTTCATTTTCCAACCATTTAGATTTAGTTATTAAAGGTGCTGTATGTAAGTTTTTGACTATTCTAAAGCATAAAATACCACAGCATAGAATGTTTGCAGATATTTAAATAACATTTGTTCTCTATAACCAACCCATTGCCAGTTTACTAATTTATATTACAGCACCCCGGGTTGCCTTGGAGGAAAGCAAAATATATATTTTATTTCAGCCTTGAATGTGAACTCCAGAGCACATTAGATGTAGATTCAAAGTTTTAAAGATCTACATAAGGTCTTTAATTTGCAAATAATATAAATATTACAAATGTAAACATTAGCTGAGAAGCTTAACATACTGTATAAGGCTTGTTTGCCAGAGGGACTGGATGAAAAAACTCTCTTCAATATTTTGCATTTGGACTGCAATATTTTGAATTTGAATACAATCCTACATCCTGCACCTTTAATTTTCTCAGGAAGTAGACTTTTTTGTGTTCTCCTATTGGCCCATCAATTTCTTGTGTCAGCGAATCAAGACTTTAAATTCAGCAAGACTGAAGCCTTCAGCAACTTCTGTGACCTTTAGCCCCAGTTGTTTCCCATACAGCTCAATGTAGGTTGTTGTGACAGTTTCCAATCCTCTCATCTGTTTGAAAGCGGCAGTCTAGTAAACACGCCGGAGGGAGAGTAAAAAACAGAAACAGACACTCGCGTATTCACCCACAGGTTTACCTCAGAGGTTTCCGGTATTAGGATGTTTATTTCTTATATTTTCTGACATGGCACAGCATAACCTTAAGCGAAGCGTTGAGCACTCAGCCCTTTTGATAGAGCGATATTTACACTCATCGCTTGCAATCAACAACCCTGTGACCTTTAGGATCTCAGCAGATCAGTGATATGTTTTATAGCAAACATATACGTGTCGTTTATTGCGTGTGATATACTTCACATCATGCATGCTGCTGAATTGTGCAGAGGTGTGCAAAAAAGCAAGTACCAGGAACAAGTGGGTTTTTACGACTGAAGGCCAGCTGTAATCTTGCCTTTAAAGATTTACAGATAAAAGCAGAGTGGCTGCTCTGTTCCTGTAGATGGGGAGCGTCTCTCTGTGGCTTTGATGTCGCTTTGTGGCCGAGGGTCTCTCTCATGTGCTTTTCCGCAGGCTTTCATCGGCACGCTGAGTGTGTATTATCTGCCGGAGTCATGCACCGCATTATTGTGCTGCTGACTGCTGTGCTGAAATGCATAATCGTCAGAGAACAACAGAGCTGACACCTGTTTGCCCTGACTGAAAGTGCTCGTAATAAATGCAGACGCTGGATAATGTAACTGATGTGGCGGAACACGCAGTTCTGCTTTTAACAAGCACTTTTAACACAAGCTTTTAGGTTTGACTATAACCTCTTTCTCTTTGTGTGCGATACTATGTATGCACTTTGTTGAAATGTGTCAGCTTGTGGTGGGAAGGAAAAGTTACAACCTGTAAAACTTCCTAAAAAACAAAAGCTTGTATGTAAATTAGTTGTGATTGCGCATTGAAGCTTCAGTATGAAAGAGTATTTACTGCTGCACGGCAGTGTAAATACAAAGCCGCTGTAGTGTGAACTGACATTGTTTACTACCAGTCTCCACACTTGTTATTCTCTCTGTTTTGTTTATCCCTTTGCATTATGCTTTACTGACAGTGTGATTGTGTGTGGTTGCTATTATTCATTTTTCCAAGTAATTTCTCTCTCACTGTGTCTGGGTATAGCCTCTGTTTTTTTTTTTTTTTTTTTTTTTGAGTCAGCTGAACTTTGAATGAACTTCCAAAATAAAATGTTTTCTTTTTTCTAAAAATGCACATCTTTGAAGAAAATGTGAGTGTTACTTGCTATGGCACAACCACAGTTGCTAGGGTAAATTATGACTCCGACTCAACTTTATTATTAAACTAAAATTGCAGCAAGGTGATTCCAGTAGGCGCAGTAGGTAGTGCTGTGACCTCACAGCAAGAAGGTCGCTGGTTTGAGCCTCAGCTGGGTCAGTTGGCATTTCTGTGTGGAGTTTGCATGTTCTCCCCATGTTTGGTTTCCCCCACAGTCCAAAGATATGTGGTACAGATGAATTGGGTAAGCTAAATTGTCTGTAATTGTATGAGAATTCATGGATGTTTCCCAGAGATGGGTTGCGGCTGGAAGGGCATCCGCTGTGTAAAACAAATGCTGGATAAGCTGGTGGTTCATTCCGTGGTGGCGACCCCAGATTAGTAAAGGGACAAAAAGAAAATGAATGAATGATGCAGCAAGGTGCCATAACACAGACGAAGTTCCATGTGCACATTACCAAAATATTACCACCAAGCATACAATAAATAATTTTTTTAGATGCATCTCCCTCCCCGCTGATTGTTATAAAAGAAACTCTAATTCTGTTTGTCCTACAAATAGGAACTCTAAAATGACGTCCTGATGGCAGCAGCTGAAACACAGGGTACAATGGGTGATCCAGGGTGCGTATGATACCCTGAACTCTCTTTAAAACATAATTACGGTAAATTACCATTCAACCAGTTTGGTTAAAAACGATTATCTTGCCTGCCACCTTCACAAGGCTTCTCAACCTGTTCTTATTTGACAGACTCAGATTACTGTACCAAGCTACAATGCAAAAAGATAAAACGGATTCAATAAATTGCTTATACAAAACAGTAAAACAGTGTCATCAGTACAAACACGAAACGATCTTTGTTGAACTTTTTTTATAAACAGCCTGGGTGTAAGGTTGGGTTGTTATGTTTTCGATAATGCCCCCAAGATATTTGTGTGTGTCGCCAATTTCAATGTCCAAAACCTTTCATAGTTGATATGCTGGAAGTGGGAGAAGCCTTCTTGTACTCAACTGGAGAGAAAATCTATCACACCAGGAAGTAAATTCACACAACAGGGCTATGCCCTAAATGCTGATCGTGGAGGAGACTCACAATCACTGAATCATCAGCATATTTTATGATACGACAGTTCCTATACATACAGGTACCCTGACAATCATTAGTATACATGATGAACAGAAGAGGTGAGAGGAAACAACCTTGAGGGCACCCAGTGGAACAATACTGAAAGTCAGAAGGAGCAGCATTGACTCTGACACACTGCAGACATCCTAAAAAATCCAGAATCTATCCACAAATATTAAAATCCGAGTTAAAAATATAAATGAGTTTCTCAACTAACAAATGTGGCTTCATAGTATTAAAAGCACAAGAGAAATCAATAAACAACAATCTTGCATGGCTCTTAGGCTTTTCCAGGTGATTAAACAGGTAATTCAACAGTGTAAGATTAGCATCTTCATCTCTCCTGCTCTGTCTAAATGCAAACTGCAATGGGTTTTCCTTGCAATAGTGCAATAAAATCTCATCTTTAATAATTTTCTCAAAACACTTCATAACTAATGAAGTAAGAGCAACAGGCTCGAAATCATCATTATGTGATTGCAAGAAATCAAAACCCAAAGTTAAATGATATTTAACGGCTGAGCTATGGCATGTTTGTGAGTCCTTTAAAAGGGTTGCTTGCATTGTCCCACGGGCTTACCCTGTGTATTTCAAAGCAATAATGAATATATACTGTGGAGATTAATATTTAAAGGACGATTAAAAGAACATGCAATTTTTCAGAAATAATGTAATTTTTATTATTTAAAAAATAATTATGTTTGGATTGTTGTTTTTAGGCAACCAAAAAACAGAAATGTGAGCACATCTAAGATTCTTAAAGGCAGATTCTAGTTTAAAACAAACACAATAGAAAAAGTAAAAAGAAAATCGGCACACTGCTACTTTAGCTCTCAAAAATATCTAAAATAAAGTTACAATAAAAAGTTTTTGAGCGCTAAAGTGGCAGTGTGGCAATTTTCTTTTTACTTTTTCCAATGGGCTGTTGTTAAACCTAAAATAGCTCAGGCACTTCAACAAAAAGCATTTACTTTGTGTTAAACACAGTGGTCAAAATTAAAAAACAGCAATTTCACAAAGAAAGGTTTGTTTATGAACTTTGAAAAAGGTTATGAAGGTTACTGCAGTCAAAAGCAAGCAGAAAGGAAACAGGCCTTTGCATCGAATGAGTAAGTGACATCGTAAAGATGCAGTTTTCTGGAAATCACAAATTTGAACCAAAGCTCTTGCTGTGGCTGAAAGATTCATCAGTTTGACCAACAGTCCAGACTGTTTCAGTCCAGAAAAATGTCAAAACAAACATCCTTAAAACAGACTATATGCCTTCAGTGGTTCAATCAGTTGTGATTCAGTTGTGTCAAGCTACAAGAATATGTTTGTGTGCACATAAAACAGAGTGGGGTTTATTTATAAACTAAATTTCGAGAGGATCACATGCTTATGATTGAACACAGCTGGTACCACATCAGCTCAGCACAATACACCAATCAGATGAATCCTGATACACTATAAAATTACCAAACCTTTCTACTCCAGTCATCTTCGTCTTGAAGAATCCCCCCTTCCACCCCAAGTCCTCCACTTCTCTGATAGGGCAGCCTCACAGCAAGAACGCCGATGGTTCAGCCTCTCCCCGAGCCAGTCGGCGTTTCTGTGCGGAGTTTGCATGTTCTCCCTGTGTTCGCGTGGGTTTTCCACGGGTCCTCCGGTTTCCTCCCACTGTCCAAAAACATACAAGTAAATTTGACTACTTTAAACGGCCTCTTAAGGCAATTCTTGTCAGATATATCTCAGCACGTTCACAAGTGGGGGGAGTTCTCGAGACTTACCTGAGCTCAAACTCTCCTCTCGCCCTTTAAACGGCAGGGAGCCCCGCGCTCAAGGATATTCTGAGCTCAGGGCTCTCTCCCGGGACAGCATACCAAATACGCTTTATTATCAATCATCAGCTAAGTGTGAACTCTTGAATAAACAGTTTCTTCTACTCAGTGTCAGTATAGGGTGCACTTTCATGATAGCACTGTGCACTCTGTAATCATGCTGTGCTGCTGACTTATTAACTCAGAAACACATTTGGATTTGGAAGATAATGAACATAAAGGTCTCAGGGGTTTGGAACAACATGAGGATGAATTTTTATTTTTGGTTTTAACAAACCCTTTCAGCCTACTTATTTTGGTAAAGATGCTTGGATAATTACATTTAGCATTGTTTCCCTTCATCATAAGAACAAAAACATTGTTTATACTCGCACAGTTTTTACTGTGGGAGCACTGTGGCGTCACTGTGTGTTATGCAATACATTTTTACCAATGCATCTCAACACCTCATTCTTCCCCCTCGTCATCTTTCTGATTGTATTGTGCAGTGTATCAGTGTGCAGGTCGTGTGTTGGCTTGTGTTCCTCAGGTCGAGTGTGTTTTGTTGTTTGGCAAACAGCCATGTCCTCGGTCTGGCTGCCTGTGTTGATTATTCTGGGCCAAAGTTGCAGCCTGTGACCCAGTTTATTTGCAGAGATGGAGCTGAATAAGTAATTGTAAAAGTGTGATGAGAAACAGCTCACATTTTCTGTCTTTCCCCCCCATCACTCTATTTTTGCTTGTGTTCTCTCTACAATTACTCGCTGTCATCCGTGTTACTTCAGCCTTGTTTTGTCTTGCGCTCTCACTCCTTCTGCATCCCTCGTTTCCTCAGAGTAAGTAGCTCATGACATGAAGTCTGTTTAAAATGCTATTTACAGAGAGAGAGAGAGTATTCTCGGGTGCTTTGAGCACCAGCGCTGCCTGTCAGTGCTGTACTCACACAGCTGTGTGTGTGTGTGAGTGTGTTTGTATGTATAGTCATGTAGGTGATGCTGTCTGAGTGGTAATTAAACATCAGTCTGTAAGTGTGTCGAACTGTGACACATGGGAAACAGCTGACAGAGATAGAGAAATAGAGAGAGATGTCAGGTGAAGCAACAGTAGAAACATCTCAGCACAAACTCTGAGAGTTGGAGAAAAAAAAGGAAAAGAAAGAGATGCTGGTAACAAACGCAGCTGATTTTCCAGGTCAACCGTTAAAAGGGCAAAACAGTACTGGATGGGATCATGGGAAGTTATTTTTTTAATAATCAGGAAGATAATGTTTTGAATGATTTCCAATAATGAACTTTCGTTACATTCTGTTCCAAGTATTGCTTTTTTTAAAGCGATAGTTCACCCAAAACAGCCCATTTACTCACCCTGAAGGGGTTCCAAACCCTTTTGAGATTCTTTTTTCTCTTGAACATAAAAAGAAGATATTTTGAAGTATTTTAAAAACAGGTATAACTAATTGATACCCAAAGTAGGAAAAACAAATACCATGAAAACCAATGGTTACCGGTTTATAAGATTTTTCAAAATGTTTTTTTTTTTTTACCAGAAATAGGAAACTCAAGCAGGTTTGTGAAAGGTGAAGGGTGAGTAGAGGATAACATTACTTTCAGTTTTGGTTGATCTAAGTCACTCCGCCTGGTGCAGCCATGGTACAGCAGCAATAGTTCTTGAATATTACGACAGAATGAATATATAGTTCCTATTAGTATTTGCCTAGAATATGTATCATTTTTATTTTTTATAGGGGTTTGGTACTTGATAATACAGAAGACTTTAACTGTAAATAGGAAAATATTAAAATTACTTTTTTTTTTGGATCAGATTGCTATTGGTTAAATCTGATTCAATTCATTACGCTCAGCTGAATTAACAGTGACCCAGACAGAACAAGAAATCAACTGAATTCATTAAAAATGATTCAACTCTGGGAACAATAAAATATGAGCCTTTTTCAAAAAAGGGGGAGTGATTTCAAATTTTAATCCTCAGGCCCCCCGCCCTGCACATGTTGTATTTCTCTCTTATTTAACACAGGATCAGTTCAAGGATCCCTCTGTTACCAAGATGATGATCTGAATCAGGTGTGTTAAGTAATGAAGATATACAGTACAAAATGTGCAGGGTGGAGGGTCCCGAGGACCGGAATTGAGAACCACTGCTTTAAATGCACATTTTTGTGTGTTTTACGAATGAAATATGTATGACCGATAATTTTCTGTGACCTGTCCCTTACCAGCATGTCACGTTAGCATGTTCATTTTTTTAAAACTAAAAATCATGTGACCTTCTTTTTGTCTTGCTTTCAGTATTTATTTCATTCATGCTAATTATTTTGAAATATCCCCTTATACTTGTCTCTCTTCACACCCTGTGTCATCATAAATTAATGCTAATAAGATCACCAGAGATTACCTGCTTTTCATTTTGAACCCTACCCCCCCCCCCCCCCCCTTCTTTTTTTTCCCTTCCCCCCCCCCCCCCCCCTTTTTTTTTTGCATTTTCACCACCTTTCAAGTGTTTTTTTTTTTTCTTTCAGTACAGTAGAAGAACCTTTATTGTCATTCAAAACAAAGGAGGAAATACAATAAAGCACACAGGGCAGACAGATATTGACACAGCCGATCCTTGAGTCTCTGAACTGAACTATTTGATGTTTTCAGTCGGCCAGTATTCCTTTGAAAAAAAAAAATGAAGGGGGTTGAGCCCCCACCCCACCCACCGAATCCCCCCTTCTCCATATTATGTCTAAAAAGGGGGAGAATTCAGGGTTTCGATCATGTCCTTGAAGCAGCTGAGCCCCGGTAGCTCCTCCAACAACTACTCAACCTGTTGTTGGCCACAATATTGACTGGAATCAGCCCCTATAGTGGCTTTGTTTCTCTTTGTTGCATTCACGCTCTTCCAGCAAACTGAATACGTTCTGCTAGACTAAATCAAAACGAGCGCATGCTAATAATCGCTAACAAACTCAGATGTGCTAGCATGCTGTTAAAAAAGCCTCCCCATCATTTCTGAAAGCAATGCCTCCTGGCACTACATGACAAAAGCATCACGTGTCCCTCAGGGCAAGGTCGTGGTGCGCAATTCACAAATACCTAAGTCAATAATGACGGGAGCTCAAAGCAGCTGCCAGACAATATTAAGACAAAGAGGCGAATGAGTGTGAACATGGCGGCTCAGCAGGTAACACAGGTGTCGGAAATGGCAGTGGAAGGTGTTGAGTGATGTCGTGGTGTTTTGGGCACACCATTTAAATTTCACAGCAATTATTGAGCACCGGTGCCCTTTAAGCTGATCTTTTTCTAGCCATAGGCATCGAAGGCTCTCAATGGCGAGTCATATATGAATCAGTGGATTCATGCTGTTACTATCCGAGGGAATATAGCTGGAATGAAAGAGATTCTATAGGCCATTGAGTGTGTTTTCATAATTTAACAGAGATTTGAAGGGGGAAAGCATATTGGATTACGTATTGAGTTGCAAATGCATTATGAAGGAAAATTTTAAGAAATTAATAGAAGATAATTTAGTACTAGATCATCCAGTAGCCATCAGCACAGTTTGCACAAAAAAAGTAATGTAGGTTTTACTTTTGAAACATTTTTCATTCAAATAGTTGTTGGGTCTCTTTTGTTAACTAATGTTTAAAGGGGAAATCTTTATTTATGAAATGATATGGTAAAAACATTGTGATATATTTATTTGTGCATGCTTTCTTTCCCACATTTTTTAATACTTTACCTTAGAAAGTATCTTAAGTATTATCTTCTTTACTATAACATTCCATTTAAACTAAATAATACTATAACAATATAATAATACAAATGTGATAACACTATTACATGTGATCTTTAGCAAGTTCCAAAATAAATTTTCATTTTTTTTAAACAGTAAATGGAAAATGTTAAGATGGTTTATTTAGTTAGTTTTTATGTATTTGAATGAAATTGTGGAATGGCCATTTATTAGCTATTGACCATGGCAAAATATTAATAATTATTATTTGCCATTCAAAATGATCATCCTAAATAAATAATTTAGACTGCAAACAAATATCTATATGCTAATTGAGTTACCCTGTGATCATTTCGAAAGCAGTAGTCAGTTTGAAGCAGGCTCCAATTAACATACGTCACGATTAAAAAATACAAAAGCGCTTGTTAACCTTATATTATGCTAATGTCTTACATGCCTAATAATGTGATACATTTATTTTCATAATCATTTTGTTACATGCAGTTCATAGCTAATACGATGTATTTTATATCTTTATTAAGTTATGACAGCATAGTAACTGTAATCTGTTTTTTTTTCAGTGTCGATTTTAATGCATGAACTAACATGTTCTAATGATAATTTTTGTAAAGTGCAACCTATTGTACTTTATAATTCTTTGGTTGAAACATTTGTGTATTCTAAAAATAAAGCAATACACTATGTATTTTTTTATTATTATACCTGTTAAAGCAGTGTTTCTTAACCAGTGTTCTGGAGGACCACCAGTTGTGCACATTTTCCATATCTCTTTAACTAAATATGCCTAATTCAGCTCAATAGCAGAGACTGAAAGACATCCAAAACATGCATTGTTGGTGGTCCTCTAGGATCATGGTTGCGAAACCAACATAGACTCATTCTGAAAATGTAGACCTATATACATCTCTGGAGTTTGTGAATTATGCAGCCAGAAGTACGTATGGCTGCATTTCGCTTTTAAAATGAACACTATGTGGTAGTATGATGCCGTTCCTTTTCGCGCTTACCAGCTGATCGCTTACCTCTTACCTCTGTATGAACGGATTTCCTGCTGTTACCAGTTTGTCCAGGTAGCTTGCAGTGTATGTCAGCGGACTTGAGACGCAGAGAGGAGTTGACCACGGTGACAGGGTTTGAGTTGGTTCCAGAAAGTGGGTAAGACAAAAACAGAAGCCAAAAAAACAAATAAACAAGTAAATAACAGGGTGAGAATGTGGTAAAATCTGAAAGCATGGTAAAAATCCGGTAAGGACTTTTTCTTTTTCTGGATTGCTCAGTTGGGTTTAGGAAAGTGGGTGGGCAGTCGATCTGTGCTTTTGAAAGCACTATTGGTTGGGATTAGGGAAGGAGGAGGTTGGGTGAGTCGATTGATCAGTCAGTCAGTCATTCAGTCAGTCAACAGCGGCCAGCTGAAAATGGCACTCACAAGAGAAATTTGACATCTAAAAAAGCATACACAGTGGCCTCTGTTGGATTCTCAAAAACAAGAACTGCAAAAAAAAAAAGCAGCTCCTGGGACATACTGTATTAGGCACTCTCCAGAAATGTATATACAGTAGTGGTACATTTTCAGAATGAGCCTGGGTTGTGAGAAACGCTGTGTTAAAGTAACATTTTTCACAGCTTAAGTCAATAACGTGATAATACCATATACCATGATACAAGCTTGTTCGATTAATCACAACAAGAAAATATGATACTGTCATAAGCTTAATTGAAATATAACTATCAAAAAGCTTGACTCCCCCAGCAGTATAATATAAACTTGTGGTTTCAGTTACAGACTCGCAGGGATATTCTGTTCTACATGATCTCTGACAACTGCAAATACTTGTAAGGAAGTATTCATACTGAGAAAGAGTGTTTAAGTTTGTCAAGGCAAATTCTGTTGCTGACTTGACAAAGCCTTAACTCAAAAGCCTTGAAGTTTTGAAGGTTATACGGGAAGGTTATAAAAGAAGGAAAGAAATCCTTTAGTAAGATTCCCTTTTAAAGGAATAGTCTTTTATCCAAGCCTGCGATTTTAAGCTACTACTGTCAGAATTAAATCCTGTTTTTGAGGAAAATCTGCCATATTGATGATAAGCTTTGTTTTGGGTCAGAGAGTTTTTATCTATTTTTCTTTCAGCCGCAGAAACCTCTGACAGCTCGACAGAATTGAAGACACCTTCGATTTTTCAGTGGTCAGAGTTTTAGATTTACCTGCTGCCATGGTTTACACAGGACTTTCCTAAATATTTAACTGATCCGGGGAGACCGAAGCAAAGAGAGGAATGAAGGGCAAATAAAGATGTGTTTGACGTCTAGTCACATAATGAGCTTCAAGACAGACTGCGCGGGGATTAGAGAGGCTGGTGACAAATTATCCTTAAGTAACCTAAAGGCTGTCTCAGCTAATAACCAGGTGACTCTTGCTTGACATACATTGACACATGTGGGCAAGATGCCAGATTGACTTATTTACCCTCTTAACGTGTGTGCACTTGAACAGTTGGGGTCAGTAAGATTTCTTTTATGAAACAAATCAATACTATTAATCAGCAAGGGCACATTTAATTAGTAAAGCGTCAGTAAAGACATGTATAATGTTATAAATACATGATGTTCTTTTATTGTTTCTAAAGAAATTCACAGAAATATAAACATCTTAAGCAGCACAAAGCAGTTTTCAACATTGATTTGAAGCTCACCAAACATTTATAAATAACACTGTATAAAAATGTTTCAGAATGACCATGAAAACTGGAGTAAAAATGCTGAAAATTTAAACTGTTATTTTAATTGTAATAGCACCACAATTTCAGTGTGTTTTTGATCATGTACTGTAGTAGTGATAGTATAATAACAACAACAACAACAACAACAACAACAATATTATAATAATAATAATAATAATAATAATAATAATAATAATAATAATAATA
>CAIGQQ010026964.1:16054142-16087460 GCA_903798035.1 Danio albolineatus | reverse complement strand
TAATAATAATAATAATAATAATAATAATAATAATAATAATAATAATAATAATAATAATAATATATCTGCATTTATTTATTTATTCTTTACCCCCAAATTATAACTTAATATTGATTTCTTTTTCATTTTAATTAATTCATTTTTTTTTCATTTAGTTTTGTTAATTTACTACCATTCATTCATTCCTTCTTTTCATCTTAGTTCCTTTATTAATCTCGGGTCACCACAGTGGAATGAACCGCCAACTTATCCAGCATGTGTTTTTTGCAGTGGATGCCTTTCCAGCTGCAACCCAATACTGGGAAACATCCATACACACTCATTCACACTCATACACTACAGACAATTTAGCTTACCCAATTCATCTATATCACATGTCTTTGGACTTGTGGGGGAAACCAGAGCACCTAGAGGAAACCCATGCAAACACGGGGAGAACATGGAAACTCCACACAGAAATGCCAACTGACCCAGCCGAGGCTCAAACCAATGACCTTCTTGCTGTGAGACGATTGTGCTACCCACTGCACTTCTAGTGATATATTATATTATTAGTATGATATATTATATTATATTATATTATATTATAGTAATGATTGTAATTGTTTATGCATAATGAAAACAATACATATGGTTTCACAGCTGGCAAGATATACGTATTGGCGGTACATTTACATAATGTTATTGTCTGCTCCCCATTTTAACATGCAGAAAATTAAGATGCACAGTGTTAATTTCTTACTGTAATCTGTGTGTGTGTGTGCAGACCCATCCACTCACACCTTTTAATGCACAGTGCATGCACATTTCCTGTGGGGGCCTCCTCTTGTGTCCTTCATGGAGGCTGTAATTACACAGTGTTCTCTGTGATTTTTCACCCCTGAAGAGCCTGTGCTGAAGGAGTTGGTGGGAGAGAGAGAGAGAGAAAGGATGTGAGGAAGAGTGAGGCATTTAATGAGCTCAAGCTTTTCTCCTCAAGCCCTTCTATCTAGGATGCTAACAGGCTGAAAGACATGAATGTGAACTGGAAAACACACACAGCTGCAGCTTTTTTTTTTTTACCATTAGCAAGCATGTATGGTCCAAAGACCACATACGGACAAACACCCTAGCAATATGTGCTTGTTGAGCACTTATTAATAGGGACCCTGTCCTTCCTAAAAGGTTGTGCTCCCCTGGGAAGGCTTTTCACTATAGATGTTGTATGCAGGTTTTTACAGGAGTGAGGTCAGCCACGCTGTTGGCTGATGATGAGGTCTGACTCACTGTTCCAGTTCATCCCAAAGGTGTTCAAAACATTTATATATTGATTTCACTATCTGTCCAAGGAAAGTGTGTCACAAACTGTTAGAAGCAAGCAGTGGTTGAGAATGTCATTGTCTGGTGTAACATTATAATGTGGCTTAATTGGCTCTTTGTCCAGAGTTTGATTGACAGGTGGTCTTATCAGTCATAATTCCAACATATATACTCCCTGTTGCTGTCATGTTATTCTTGTTGCTTCCATTTTGCTGGACAAACACTTCATACAGTAAAGATAGTTCAGTGCATTAACATGGAATTGAACATTTGTGGAAAAAATTCTTGAATTGGACAGCAAGTACTCAGGCAAGTTGGGGAATATACAGTTCATTTTTAGGTCACACTTTATTTTGATGGTTCGTTTGTTGAATTTAAGTTACATTGCATCTATATGCCAACTAATTCTCTTTAGATTATAAGTAGACTGTTAGGTTAGGGTTAGTGTAAGTTGGCATGTACTTGCAAAGTTTCTTATAGTCAGTTAAATGTCTGTTGAATGTCTGTATCTGTCTGTGACAGTCTGTGACAGTCTATCAGTCTGTATCTGTCTGTGACAGTCTACTAATACTCAAATGGACCATCAAAATAAAGTGTTTACCATTTTTATTAGTGTGATAAAATCTTTCAAAAAAGTCACCATAAAGTGCACAGTTAGTTTGTTCTTTCTTTTTTTATCCATAAAATAAGTGATGCTTGTCCTCTGTGTTATTTGCATGATCATGTGGTAGATCAGTTTACCCTGTGATCTGCAAGTCATATCTGATAATTATTATTTTGTTTACTTAATTTCGAGTCACTTTTAAATCCTGAATAGATCATTTGAATGCATATTTCAGACATTTCTTTCTGCTGCTGTCTGAAATCAACATGTCGGCTTTCCAGAAATTATTTGAAAATATATTGGTCATAGCAAGAGTTGTGAAAGATCAATTTGGATGCCAAATCCATACATTTGGTTGTGTAGACCGTTATAATTGAACTACTGTATTTATCTGTAATCCAAAACAACAGAATTAATGAAACAAAATGAAAATGAAAAAGATGTTGTCTTTCTGGGTCATTTACTGTATGCTTATAACCAGGGGCGCCGCTAGCAATTTTGGGCCCCATGAAAAAATATGAGGATGGGCCCCCTACTACCAAGCAAGCTATCTAAACTCTTTGTCCGCGATGTTGTTATAATGACCTATGCAGTTTATTATTGATTTTGTACACTACTTATCAGTATTTAGTAAGAGAAACTACATGACTGTAGCTAGCAGATGATTTATTGTTCAAATGGAAACGTAGTACAAAAAAAGGAACAGTAATCAAATATTCACTGAAAATTTTACATTTTTATGTGCATATATACACACAGTTGAAGTCAGAATTATTAGCCCTGTTTATTTTTTTCACCAATTTAACACATTTCTAAACATAATAGTTTTTATAACTCATCTCTAATAACTGATTTCTTTTATCTTTGTCATGATGACAGTAAATAATATTAGACTAGATATTTTTCAAGACACTTCTATACAGCTTAAAGTGACATTTAAAGGCTTAACTGGATTAATTAGGTTAACTAGGCAGGTTAGGGTAATTAGGCAAGTTATTGTATAACAATGGTTTGTTCTGTAGACTATCAAGAAAAAAAATTGCTTAAAGGGGCTAATAATTTTGACCTTAAAATGGTTTTTAAAAAATTAAAAACTGCTTTTATTCAAGCCAAAATACAACAAATAAGACTTTCTCCAGAAGAAAAAATATTATTAGACATACTGTGAAAATTTGCTCTGTTAAACATAATTTGGGAAATATTAAAAAAATAAAAAAAATAAAGGGGGGCTAATATGTGTATGTGTGTATATCTGCATGTGTGTGTGTTGACACACGTGCTTGTGTAACTGAGTACATGCAGTAAAGTAATACAGACAGAATTCTGCAGATTTATTACATTTAAATTACGCCATTCACTATGGGCTCTACTTTAACAATCTAGGCTCAAAAGACTGGCTTGAGGAGCATCCTGGCTATGACATATTTAAAACATACATAATTAATTTAAAACTTGTCTGTATGGACATTGAGATATTGTTTTACACTATTCTGCTGATATGGTATGAGTTTGACTAATCAGTTATATTACTAGAAATGGTCCACTGGGCAAAAAAAATACAAAATAGATCTTTATCTTTCAAGGAAACCTAACTTGATATATTTAAAGTTTTGTCTTTCAGTTTTATGTTTGCTTTGCTGTTATAACTAATATCATACTACATAATCAACATTGTGGAAAAATAGCAGTCATTTAATAGTGGCCACGTCAACAATTATGTTAATATCATAGTGAAATTAATACTTGAACGCAGGCTGCAATACACATGCTATTTTAAAGGCAGGATCTCAGTTACCTGCTTCTTCAACTGGGAGATTAGTTTGGGGAACTTCGTAGGGAAGAGCGGGTGAGGGCGTATATATAAAGAGCTCATCATTAGCAAAATAAATTAAACTAGCGGCGCTATCATTACCGCAAAAAGAAAGCTCTGTGAATAGACATAACGTTACCTTTCTTTTCAAAAAACGGTGATAGCAACTGCCGTCCCTTTTTCTCTCTCTCTGCTTTTTGTAGCCTCTCTTTTCGTTTTTGATGACCGGATTTAATCTGTGTTAACCATCGCTGCTTTGACAGTTTACCTGACGATCGCTCTCAAAGCATCAACTCTCTTCCCGCTACTGATGGACTGAACCATACAGTGAAAGGAGGGGGGTGCAGTTTGACAGTGACAGACATGAGAGGCAGATATAAGCCGTTTTTTTCTAATAAATAGTTTTACTTGTAATTTAGAGATACATTAATAATTTATATTACATTATAGTATTGATATTAGTTATAAAGCAGATCTCTGGGGGCCCCTAGAGTGCATGGGCCCTTAGAATCGTCCTAACTTTCCCCCCCTTAGCGGCGCCCCTGCTTATAACTACAGCATTTTAGATTTAAAGGGGTTAGATCACCTAAAAATGATGATTCTGTTATTAATTACTGTTATTATTTACTTAACTACTCAGTTTTTTTTCACACCCCTGAGACCTTGGTTGGTAAAAGAAAACAAAATCATTGAACTACTTTTGGTCTGTGGCAATGACATAATAGTTTGATGTGACCTTCTTTTAGTGATATTTGTATTTTGCATGTTTAGTTATTCATCTAAATGCGGCTCTTAGTAGTGTGGGCAATGTTGGAGTATTTGCTAACTTTATAATGCTCATAAATTATTTTCACTCTCAAAAAATTGGTTTCGTTCTAAGCATATTAAGTCCCACATAAAACTTTCATGTGCTCATAATCATTTTAAAGATACTGCATTGTTCAATACAGGAAGAACATGGGACTTCTTTTTGCCTAACTTTCAGTTTGCCACTCTTTCGCAGGGCTGCCCAGAAGCTGAACCTCTCCAAACGGAAGAAGCCTCAGCCACTTCCGCCATCTCCTCCTGACCCAGAAGAGCCGTTCTTCTACACTGATGGCTTCAGTGCCGCCCTGCAGCTCTCACCCCCAGCTGTACCCCCATGTCTCCTCAGGGCAGGGGCAAAGGTTAAGGACAGCCCCGGGATGGGAAAGGTAGGCTTAAGTCATTTTTACCAAGATCTGAAAAGTAATCAATTTTTGTTCGTTATTAATTGTTCAGATTCAGAGGCTTTTAGATGGAGTATTATCAAAACAGATGATCATGTTTTAGACAAAATGATTACATAATTAGCATTACACAGATCAGGTAATGCACTTTTAGATTAGTTTCGTATCACTTTTGAGTTAGCTAATTTTCAGTTTCAATGGGATTATTGTTTACTGCGTTAAAAAAAGAAAACCATTTCCATTCTATGTTAACCTATGTCAAAAAGTTGCTATAAAAGAATTTGCTAAACTGTTTTTTAATAGCTGAGAGCTGCAGAGAGTTTGTGAGTTGATGAAAAGAAAATTAATTGATAAAAAATTAGATAAAATCAAAGAATATTTTTAAAATTACAGACAATAATAAAAATAATAAAAAACAAAATCAAATCCTTGAAAAGTTTGATACTATATTCATTTATCTACATGCCTTGTGACAATTTGCCAACATAAGAGAAGCAAGCATTTGAACACTTCAGATATTTTAGTTTAAATGGTCATAGCTAGGTGGTGTAGTGGGTAGCATGTTCGCCTTACAGCAAGAAGGTCACTGGTTCGAGCCTCGACTGGGTCAGTTGGCATTTCTGTGTTTGCATGTTTGCGTGCCTGGAGTTTGCATGTTCTCCCCGTGGTTGCGTGGGTTTCCCCCGGGTGCTCCGGTTTCCCCCACGAGACGTGGTATAGGTGAACTGGGTAGTGAATGATATTACATAAAGTCTTCCAGGTTTAAAATAAGAATTAGAGAGAATTATTTAGTTCAAACATAATTTGTCAAATATTGTGTAATCCATAAAAAGTAAATGTAATCTGATTGAGAACGTTTAAAACATAATCTAATTACAATTACTAATTAATCATCTAATTACAATTACTTGATCTAATTATGTAACCCCTAATCAGTTACTACCCAGCACTGTTCACAATTGCAGAGATAATTTTTCGTCTGTGTTAATAAAATGACATTATGTGTAAACCTCTGTTTGCCCTCTGCTCAAGAATTCTCTGTGGGTTTATCGATTTGGCTAGTTCTCTGGTTACCATCAAAGCAGACAGTGTGTAACAGCACGGGTCGCCCCAGTTGTCCTGATTCCCAGGCTCTTGGAATTCCAAGAAGCTCCTGTGGAATGGCAGACGGCATTCCTCACTGTATGAGACTGACAGGCTGAGGGAGTGGGAAAAGCACTGTATGAAAACAGACGGGTCAGAGAATGACATCAGGGGGTATTTGGATGAAAGACATATTTTTAGCATGGAATAGAGTTGTTTATTGGTGCTGGACAGTCTGAGTGTGGAAATGCTTATGACATCACATTGGCATTTCTATGTCTTGTTCTTGGATTGTGTGAGGACCGAATTTATCAGCATCACTTTTAGTGTTCTGGATTATTGTGTCTCATTATTGTATGAGAAAAAATCAAAAAGCTTATTGTTAACAGTCAGTGAAATCACACCAATGGATGATAATATTCTGCTTATAATAAGCATTTGCTGTTGGCTGGATTCCTGAGTGTCACCTTAGAATTATTAGGTTCTATCTGACATTTCTGTCAAAATTGAGTTATTCACATATTCTTAATAAATGTCAACTTATTTACATTATAGGATGTTTTTTTTTTAATAATTTGTTCACATTTTAAGACTTTATTTAAAAAACAAATGTTACACACATACTGTTTGCTATATGGAGTTCAAAAACTTTGAAGCTCAATATCTCAGAATCATTCAGAATGCAGATAGAGCCTTATAAATCCAACGTGACGAAATAGTATTGGAAGGAATATCAAACATTTTTCCTGTTATGTTAGTTATTGTGTGCACATTCGTTTGCTTAAGATTTGCAGCAACACTTTATTTTACAGTTCTGTTCTTATCAAGTTCTTATCATAGTTATTAAACATAAATTATAACAAGGTTCTAAGCTAGTGAGGTAGTGAGGCCAGCAGGGGTTGCTTAACCTTTGATCAGTTAGGGTGCTGTGCCCCAGTATATTGATGATATCCAATACTGTCACTGAGCACCGTTATTTGTATGAGTTGTTAAACCGAGGTCCTGAATCTGTGGTCATTAAACATTCCAACAACAATATGGGTGTGTCCCCAGCATCCTGGCCAAACTTGCCCACTGACCTCTGCCCATCATGACCCCCCTAACCATCTCCATATCATAATTGGCTTCATCACTCTCTCTCCTCCACCAATGAGCTGGTGTGTGGTGTGCAGTCTGGCGTAGAATGAGTCTCGCCAGGTGGATGCTGCTGATGCTGGTTGAGGAGATTTCCCCCCCCAAATCAGTAAAGCACCTTGAGTGCCCAGAAAACTGCTGTTTAAATGTAATGAATTATTAATTCATTATTATTTAACAGTGTTTTTAATGAGGATTTTTCAATATTAACTTGATTAAGCCTCAATAGCAACTGAAAATTATGAAAGAAAATGAGAATTATCTGTAATTTCTCCTTTAGAACAAGTGACTTATTTTAACGATCTAGGCGCAAAGTGTAAAGCACATGGCTCGAAAGCATTATGGGTGTGTCCAAATCCACTTTTGCTATTTTAAGCACGGAAAAATACAGTTTGCTCCCTGGCACATGGCCTAACAGCGTTGTGCTTATTCTCCTAATGAGTTATGGGTGTGTTTTAGCATAAGGTGCATTAAACCAATTAGAGTCTCATCTCCCTTTCCCTTCAAGAGTCAGTTGTGTCCTGTCATGTTGCATTTGCTGTTTACATGGTGGACTTTGTAAGCGGAAAAGCTGAATGCTTCACTGGCAAGAAAACAGTTAAACAGACCATCTGCAGTGCTCCTCAATTTGGCCTCTTTACTTTCTCTTTCTCTTTACTTTTACTCTTTACTCCTTTACTTTCCTGGAGTAAGGAAGTCCTTTTGTATGAACTGCAAGTTATATCCAAACACACTTTCTGTTCATCTCCAAAACCCAACAGGTGGACAAATCTAAACTTGTTTTTAATGGTCAATGGAGCAGTCTATTTCAGTTTTTCAGAATATTCAAGTCACTAACAATGCGTCTTAACACACCTCTATTTCAATCTAGCACGAGTGAGTCCTCAAAGTGTTGCAAATGGATTTTCTATTTAAACAACATGGCCTGGTCGGAAAATAGCAACAGAATTATGGCATACATGTTTTGCGCCTTATTGTGCCGGGTGTATGATAAGGCCCAAAATCATGTTCACTGTGAAATGCAAATTAATAATCAGTATAAAAAAAAAACACACACACATTGGCGAAACAGATTTAACAATTATGTCTTCTGATAATACACTGACAACTTATTTATTGAAATGACTGGTCAGAATATTATTATTTCCACAGCACTGGCAAATTATCCTGAATGTAAATTGTCTCCAGTAAGGAGTGCAAACTTTTTGTTGCGGGAAGATGTTTGAAGGATAAAACACTGGCCATTTGAGAAAAGACAGTAAATCTGACTAAAATTAAGACTAAAAATATAATATTTATATTATATTTTCCCTTCTTAACTCTGTACGCACTGTATCTTCAGAAGCCACAGGTATTTAGTTTGCATGTGTTTTTATTGTTAAATGTCAGTGATTGTTGAAATGGCATTTTATGAATAAATAAGACTATGTTTTTTAGGTTAAAATTTTCCCTAATAATCTACTGAAGAAATACAAGTCACCTTTACATCTTGGATGGAATGAGATGAGTTCATTTTTGGTTCAACTGTCCCTTTAATTATCTAATACCATTCAAATCAGTTTCTAATATAAGCCTATAATCACTATGGTCTTGATATATAATAAATTCCCACATATCTTAATGCAGTCTTATGGCAGTACAGGAACAAGTTGACCATAGCATGCGTTTTGTCTATAAAAAAACCATAAATCTCAGTGTCTGGACAGTTACTATGATCACTGTCATGCTAAAGTATGCTGGTACCCATTAGGCAAAGCACTTAATCCCAGGTCACTCCTCTGCCATTAGCGTACTTTAAGTCACCGTATATTGAGCATCTGCTTAATATTAACCTGCTAAGCATAATGAGCATGAGGTCGTGCCCTTTCACTGAATCATCTATACATATACGTCTATATCTTGTCATGTGACTGACAGTTACACTATATTTTTTCCCTCATGGGACTCTCTAGAGCCTCATGAGCATCTCAGAATGTTGTCACTATTTTGGGCAACAAACTCATTTCTTTCCTTAACACCCCCTGGAGGTCTGAAAGCCATGAGGATTGTGCTGACCCACATCTGACCCTCCTCCAGCACAGGTGATGCTCTCTAAATAAATTAAAAGAGTGGAGTCATTGCACACTGAAAAAAATGTACTTGATAAAACTACACCATAAAAGAAGGGCTGACACTAAAGGTAAAATAACTCATGCACATTTCTTAATAAAACAATTATACCAGAAAGCTGATAAAAATGCAGGATACTTTACCATATGTGAGGTGTGCACAAAATGCTTTTCAATTGAAAGTGGAATGGGTGGTCAATCTTTCGTTCCATATGTTTATTTGGCAGTATATAAAAACTTAAGATCATGATATATAAACCTTTCAAATGTAAAAAAAAATATAGCAACCTTTCAATATTAAATCAAGGTCTCAGTGCAGTCGTTCTAATTTTTCCTCATTGCATAAACAAATGTGCCATTTTGTAGGCTTTCCTGGCTCAAGTCAGTACTTTACAATAAAAAATTACTTAATATTACTAGGTTTATTTGCAATGATTAAAAAACATTTAAAATTACAAGTAAATGTTAAATAGGGCTGTGCAATATGGACAAAATAATCATATTGCGTTTTTTTTTTTGAACGAATATTGCGATTGCGATTTTATTTGCGATTTTGGCAACTGTTTTTGCTTTTTCAAACAAGCTACAAGCACACTTTCTAAATGTATTCAGTGCACAAGAAGTGCATTACAAAACATTTCATAATAAAATAACATATTATTAAGTTTATTAATTAAACCTAGTAAAATTCACTTTAAAACAGACAACATAAAATAAATTAAGATTAACTAACCTCACCTTAGTTAAACACAGTAGTACTAACTGCTTGATAAACAAAACTGTAATAAATTGTTCTAAAAAACAGACAAGAAAAAATAAAGATGAACTAACCTCAATTCCAGTCATAACAATAAATAAAAACTAACGTGAATCAAAACCACTATTCGCTTCTCCCACTTAACTGTGTCGTGCATCTTTCTTCCGCTTAGCTTAGCTGTAATTGCTGCATCAGCTCTGATTGGTTGACATATTTAAACCATGCACACAAGAACGTGACCAAAAATCTAAATAAATTATTAGATAAAAATGCAGCCTTATGCGATTTAGAAATTGCATGTGCTTAAATGCCGATTATTTTTGCGATTAATTGCACAGCTTTTTGGTATTTCAGAGAGAGTTGACTTGACTGTTGCATCTCGCCAGGTTATTGCTTTTTCTGCTCTTTTAGCTAGACGAGCCGTTCTTATCAAATGGAAACAGGTACTTCCTTCATCACATGACATGTGGATCCAAGTAATCTCTAGCTGCATAAAATTTGAGAAGTTTAGGATGTTTACTGGCAGGATCTCTCAAATCTTTTTATAAGACCCGGAATTCTGTTTTAGACTATATATCAAAGGCTTACTCCGTTAAGTTGATATCAGCTCTAGTACAGAAATAACTGGAAAGAGGAAATATTGACTCCTCAATGCCAACTTTTCATTTTTTTCCTCTCCCTTTTTTTTTGCTTCTTTATTGTAAACTTTCTCAATTATAATTTTTTTTACATTTATTTTAATTTTATTTTTTCCTCTCAGAGAATATGTTTCTTTTAATTGAATAAATGTAATTAAAAATAAATTGTATGAAGACAGGTTTAATTAATAGTATATTTTAATAGCATTCACCCATCCCCACCAATCCCAAGAGCAAACCTACACCCTTGATTGTATGCTACTACGTATGGTCTTGTTAAACACTAATAAAAAATAAATAATAATATTTAACTGTTTCCACTAATATTTAACTTGTTCATTCATTACATGGATTTAATGTATAAATATTAAAAATTTTACTTAGGAAATATTCATTTACACACAAATCAAGCACAAGTTTCAGACACCATGTTTCTTTTGGGCAGTGGAATGTACATTAACAACATAACAAAATACATTAACGTAACAGTTATAGAACATTTAGAAGCATAAAATGCACGAAACATACTAAAACCTTCAACAACAAAAAACACATCAGTAAACCTCCTCTTGACTTCCAATGTAGTAGACAAAAATCACAGGTATATTTGTATAGATACACAATTTGTACAGTTGCACACAAGGTATATTACTGTACCTATTTTTATTTTAATTAATGGTTTCTAAAGACCTCCAACCACGTTCTAATTTGAGGTTGGAAGTGTATTTTCTTGACTCTGAAATACGTTTTCAAACACATTTTGATGTATAAAGGTTGAAATGTATTTTTTCTTAATATATTAAGCATTCATTTAAAATATATTTTAGCCACAACCAATGTGTTTTTTATGGAAAACCTGAAAAGTGAAAGTGTCTCTGGAGACAGGAAGTAAAGCCAGATTAGTATTTGGATGTGCTTTAATGCTTTCCTACCTTCCTTCAAAGGCAGCAATTTTCAGCTTTTCGGACACAGCCTATTACAGACTGCTGACTCATAAACATCAGCAGGTGGTATGGGTTTTATTATGACATCATGTCTACTGAGGGATGATTGACTGATAAAACAGTGAGGTCACTTGATGTACATCTCAGGAGGAGTCAGATTATTACATCATTATATCCTTTGCTGATTTGAATAAAGCATTTCGCGTTCTTTTAATTGAGCACCTTATAGTGTTGATGCGTTGTGCAAACACGGCATTAAAAAATATGCTTGATAGACAATAAAAGTTTTCTAAAGTCAAACCAAAGGCAGACAGCTGTGAGTTTTTAATGAGGTTTAGCATGGAAAAGACAGAGTGGAGTGATTGCTAATAAGCTTCACTGAGTTGAAGTGAGTCTCATGCTGATTTTTAGACACTCGTGAAGGAAATGGATATGAACATTTTCTTTGGGGGGGGGAGGAAGAAAATGCCAAGGTCCTTAGAAGAGGGCAGGTGAAGAGGAACAGATGATTGTGGGAATGCAGTGGGAGTCTAGTGCAAGTAAAGGAAGTTAATCTGTGTAGAAGTTACTGACAAAAGGTTGTATTTGTATTCAAATGGAATAAGAGATTTGGATTATGGCATATTTCTATTTTCATTGCAACTACTATTGTAAAAAAAAAAGAAAAGAAAAGTAATTTAATAAATTTAATAAATTAATAAAGAGACTAAACCGAAAATGAATGAATGAATGAATAAATTTGAACTGCATAATTGAAGAATGACTTCTTGAATGAATGTTTACTTTAAGAAGACATATATTTCATTTCACTAATTTTATGTCACATTTAAATATAAATATAAAAATAGATGTAATTTAAAATAATTTAGTACACATTCATTTGAAAAAAACTTGCTTGATCTCAAAATGTAAAATAAAATATATAGTTTTTAACAATTAACGATTATTTTTCATTTGATTATTTTTTATAATTGTTCTTATTAATATTTGTTTTTAATTTAAAGCATTTAAAGTTCTTAACAGATAATTTAGTTACCTGAAACATGAAATTTAAACAGAAAAAGGAATGTTTATCAATGTCTAAGCTGTTCATTTTAAGTACATGTTAATCACTTTCTGTCATTAGAGATAAAACTTTCTAAATGAAAACTGCACTTCTAGTCTTGCATGTCTCATGTAGAAGTGTTTGGTTGTAAAGTGTTTTATAAATTGATATGGTTTTGTTTGATCTCGCATTTAAAAAGCTGCTGGCCTGCCATCATTTTCTTGGAAGGGAAAGCTTTGACTGTCACAGCTGTAAATGTCAATATGAGTGAGGAACTTGGAGATTCCGAGAGATGCTTATTGTCGGCCAATTGAATTCTTCATCTCAGCAGAGGACTGTAAACTTCAGGGGCTGTTTGTTGCTGTCTGCTCTGAAAGTGTCCCTAGTGGCAGAGCTATAAAATAAGACGTTAAACACACAGTCAAGTACATTATTGCTTCATTGAGTTGGTGTGATAATGAAGTGCTTTGCCTCAGTCATGCAAGATTTGTTGTTTCAGTTTGTTATTATTCATTTGCATGTAATTGATCACTGTAAAAAAGTATGGTTTAGTCACTCTACCGTCTGCAAGTTCATCATGGGTTTCACAGGGATTATAGATAGGTCATGGCACACTGACAGACACTGGATTCATGTTTTTGAATTTGGTTACTGGCACTGCAAAAAGATAAAAATGAATAAAAACATTCCAGACAGATAATGTACTGATAAGACATTAACAAATCTTGACTAACAAATGTTGTAAATTAACAGATGGTGTTTATTAATTCATTGACTGACTGACAGTACATTTTATATGAAAACAAAAATTACAAAACAGCAAAAATGTGTTTTTATGCAAATATACATACAGAGATCATATTGATGATTTTCTGCCAGGACAATATTTGTTTTTTTTGGCAATTTTTTTCTAACAGTGTATGATAACCGAAAGCAATAATCTTAAGTAACGCTATTCTCAAAAAGTATTTTCTATAGCCATAAGATTAGATTTATTGCTGAGTCAGATTTTACAAATGTGCCTTTACAGTAATGCAATTTATTCTAGTGATGGCAGCCAGTACTTCAGACCTCACTATCAAAGTGCTGGTTCGAGCCTCGGCTGGGTCAGTTGGCATTTCTGTGTGGAGTTTGCATGTTCTCCCCGTGGTTGCGTGGGTTTCCTCCGTGTGCTCCGGTTTCCCCCACAAGTCCAAAGACATGTGGTACAGGTGAAATGGGTGGGCAAAATTGTCCGTAGTGTATGAGTGTGAATGAGTGTGTATGGATGTTTCCCAGAGATGGGTTACAGCTGGAAGGACATCCACTGTGTAAAACAAATACTGGATAAGTTGGCGTTTCATTCCGCTGTGGCGACCCCGGATTAATAAAGGGACTAAGCCAAAAAGAAAATGAATGAATAAATGAATGATATTTCCTTCACCAAGTAATTTGTCACTTCATCAGTACAGGTTTTCCAGCAGACACTGTCCCTTTTATACCTTTTTGTTGCACAATTTGCAAATTGCCTTGTCCATATTTACCGCCTCTCCGTTCTCGTTCAGTCGAAACCTGAAGTACTGCCAAAGTTCAGAAGTTGTGTCCTATTTCAAGACCAGGTCACTTGGTGCACAACTCGTCATCTTTCCCCACCTCCCTCTTCCTCCTCCACGTTGTCCCGTGATGATAACCACACATATGCATTTTTAGGCATTAAATTAATTATATGCAATTTTCAATCTTTGTCTCCTATATGAGTGCATTGTTTTTTTATGACGGTTTAACAGTATCGAAACCGATACTGTTAAACCGTCATAAAACGTTGCTATTTTTTTAGAGTATTACCGCCCAAACCTAGTGAGATCATCACTAATTTGTGGTACTTCCCCCCTCTGATTACATGTGCAAAGGAAGAATGTCAATCAAAGTGGTTTTGCAGTTTTTATGAAGTGTGATTGTAGAAATCTGAATGATTAAATTGTACCTTTTAGAGGCTGGCTATAGTCATGCAGTCTTGCCACACAACTGTGTTTAAACTCCTTATAAAAGTGATTTTTGCATAATAGGTGCCCTTTAATATGAAATGTCTGGCCAAAACATGGAGGGTCTGTGTTGTGTATCCAGACGTACTTTACAACAGGATGTTCCCTTTTGTGAGCAGAAGGGTTTGGAAATCGCAGCATCCATCTAACACTGATTACATGCTTCCACGCTGCCAGCATGAGGGGGAATCCTTGGCCAGAAAACTGAAAGATATTATTCATGCAGCAAACCACTCAATAATTGTGAGAATAAGTGGGTGGGAAGGTGCAATTACAGCCGTATGCCTTAGATTCAAAAGGAGCTTGTCGCAAATAAAATTATGTAAGTGTATAGTTATGAAATTAATGTAATTTTGTGTCTTGCAGGTGAAAGTGATGGTGCGAATATGCAATGCCAAAGGATCGAGAGACACCTCAGAATCCATGTCCTTTCTCAAAGTGGACTCCCATAAGAAACAGCTGACGTTTTGTGAGTCGCCCATGTGTGCCCGCTCCGCTTCTGCCAACGCCCCAAAGATGTTTACCTTTGATGCCGTCTTTACCCAAGATGCTTCACAGGTACAGTGATAAATGCCTCTATTTGGAAATCAGAGTCATGAAAGCAAACAATTTGCAAGTTCTGCCAAGAAATTGTGCCTATTTCCTGTCTAATACTTCATTTTGAGCTCAAATCTACATAGAATTACTGTCAAACAGACAGGACATTCATGCTGAGATCAAAGCGAAGTGTAAGGGAGACATTCGGTTTGGCTTGGTTTGTGAGGGAGATAAAAGGTTTGGGTTGGTGAGCTGGGGTTATCGTTCTGAGCCCACAGTGCCTGCAGGGTCCTCAGAGGAAACCGATAACAGAGCTCGTCTCTCTTCTTCTTCCTGAACTCTTTGGGAGTTTGGAGTCTTTTGGTTTCCTGTCCTAGAAACATCAGGTCTGATGATCAATGACTACCCCACATTGTTCAGAACAAAGGAGGCTTTGAGCGAGCACACATTAGAGGTGGTTCTTACAACAGCGCTGTCAACACTTTCCTTAGGCTGAAAAATATACACGCATAATTTCAAGTTTGAAATCTTCATCAGTGTCTGTACTTGGTTTTGCATCTGTTTGGAGAGTTTACAAGAATGAGCAAAATAATACATGGGGATTTACCTGCTAATTATCTGTTCTGACCTGTTTTGTTTCATATTTTTGTATGTTTTGTATGTTTATTTGATGTTTTGTCTGCTTATCTATTTGCCATCCGGATTATTTATCTGTTATTTTGACAGAAATTTAGTTTGCTTTTCTATTTGTTAGATGTTTTATCTGTTTATCCATCTGTCTGTCTGTCTGTCTGTCTGTCTGTCTGTCTCTCTGTCTGTCATTTTGTCTATTTATCTGTATATTGGATGTTATATCTTTTCCCAGTGTTGGGTTGCGGCTGGAAGGGCATCCGCTGCGTAAAACATATGCTGGATAAGTTGGCAGTTCATTACGCTGTGGCAACCCCTGATTACTAAAAGGGACTAAGCCGAAAAGAAAATGAATGAATTGATGGATGTCATATTTGGAATGTATATGTCTTCCTGATGTTTTATGTATTTATCTGTCTGTAATTTTGTCTATTTACCTGTCAGTCTGATGTTTTGTCTGTCTGTCTGTCTGTGATTTTGTCTGTTAATCTGTCTGCCAGACATTTTGTCTGTTTGTCTGTCTGTCTATTTGTCTGTCATTTTGTTTATTTATCTGTCTATTGGATGTTTTGTCTGTCATTTTGTCTATTAATCTGTCTGCCTGATGTTTATTTTTTCCATCCATCCATCCATCCATCCATCCATCCATCCATCAATCCTTCCCTCCTTCCTTCTGTGTTTTTGTCTTATATTCTATCATTCAGTAATTTTGTCTGTTCATCTCTCAGTTGTTGTTTTTTTTTTTGGTATGTTTGTCTTTTATTTTGTCATTCTGTCTGTTTGTCTGCATTATAAATATGTACAAATTAATGTAACAGTTTCCATTTTCATTAAATACTTTTTTTTGGTCATCAGGCGGAGGTGTGCTCAGGGACAGTGGCAGAGGTTATCCAGTCTGTGGTCAATGGGGCAGATGGCTGCATCTTCTGTTTTGGTCAAGCCAACCTTGGTTAGTAAATATCTCTTTAACCCACATTTTATGGTCATTAACTTTATTGCCATGGGAATCCACCTCCCTCCTTGTACTTTTATAGTTAATGCATTGTTCAGAACCCATTTTTAGATGGAGTAGCCATTACTGACAGGAGGTGAAAGGAAACTTGATGCACAATACTCTAATGTTCTGGCAGCATGTAAAACTGGCTAATAAAGAAGCAGAGAAAATGCTGGGAGGGCATATGTCTGTGAGCAGTAATAGCGGTTTGTTGAACACAAAGTGCCCCCGTTTTACACTTTGAGTTTGAAAGCGCTCAGTTTCTTTCTCTCTTACTCTCTTTTTTTCAGACTCTCACTGTGAGAAACTGTGTGCCTCCCACTGTGCCTTTTCAATCCCCCATAGTTAGCTTGGCTTCTCATTTACTCTGCCTTCGCATGGTATATTCTCTTGTGACTAACATCCATGTGGGTTAATTTTATTAGCTTTGGGACGTTTTACATGCACAGTGCTATTATGAACACAAATCCTATTATAGAAATCCTCTTATATCATTTTGTTGTTAAGTCAAGCTAAGATAATCAGCTGACATTGTGATGTTTTTCAATTCTGTTATGACAGATGTTCACTTATTTTATTACGTAACTGTTTTTAGTTAAATGCTGTTAGAGCAATGAACGGGCAATTAAAACATAACCACATTTAAAAATCAGTTTCCTCAGTCTTGAAAGTTGCACATTTCGTTATCAATGGCAGATTTTTAATATTTCACTTTTGCTTCACAGGCAAAAGCTACACCATGATCGGCAGGGACAGCTCTACACAGAGCTTAGGTGTAGCACCCTGCGCAATCTCTTGGCTCTTCAAACTCATTGAGGAAAGGAAAGAGAAGACTGGCACAAGATTCTCCATTCGAGTGTCCGCTGTGGAAATCTGCGGTAGAGAAGAAGTGCTGAGAGACCTGTTGGCTGACTTTTCTACAGGAACTTCCCAGGACAGTCAGAGTGCAGGAATTTCTCTGCGAGAGGACCCGGTCTGTGGCTCTCAGGTCAGTTAGAGATTGTTTTTAGTTTGTGATGGTCTACACAGTGTTCCTGTGGCTCAAATAATAGAGCCTGGTGTTAATAATGCCAAGATCATGGGTTTGTTTTCCTGGAATGCATAGATTCATTTTTTAAAAACTGAAACATTTGAATGCTTGCTTGCTTCTAATTGGCTGGTGAACATTCGGTTGCTTACCCACTGGCGAACCCTGACACGCACAAATCTCAAAAATGTAATTAAAAATTGTGACTTGCAGAGATCAAGATTTGTGATTGGTCTGCTTGGTAGCTGTGGTGATTGTGGGTGGGGCTAAGACCCATTGGAGTGGAGTGAGTGGTGTTTTACAGCTGTCAGGACACACGGAGGAGCTCCAGATGGATCATTTTGTTTTGTGTTTACTTTGTTTAAAGTTGTTGAATGTTCACCAGCTCCCACCTCTTTCTTCTTTGAGAGTGTGAGTTTGTGCTGCTTGTACAGTAGCATCACACACATTTCTAGTGTAAACTCAAAGCACTGACAAAGAACTCAACACAGTGCAACATAAAAGCCCCACTGCCTACTAGCATTTCAGAAGTGTTTTGCACAGTTGGAATGCAGAAGTTTAAATGCTAACAACAGCTTTGTTGACCTACAGTATGTCAAATTATGCAGTGTTGGGTATGGTGATTATTTGACCCAGAAGCTAAATTAGACTTTACTGCACCTGTGATCTAGTTAGTGAAATGCATTAATTTCCTTGAGACAAAACTTGTAATGACTTGGAGAAAAATAGTGTATTTTATTTGCATTTCACCTTTTTTTGGCTGTAGTTCATTACATTTACATTTATCTAATTAAGAGATGCATTGCATTCAAAGTGTAAGTCTAAGTTCAATGTACAATTTAACCCATGGCCTTGGCATTGCTCTCCTGTTTGAGCGACAGAAATTTCTCTAAATACAGCAAATTGCTTCTTTATCTGCCATTTTTATTTTTATTTTACTCATTCTCACTTTATTTCCAGCTGCAGAACCAGAGTGAGTTGCGGGCATATTCGGCTGAGAAAGCGGCATTCTTCCTAGATGCTGCTCTGGCAGCTCGTAGCACAAGCAGGCCTGACTGTAAGGAGGAGGATCGGCGCAATTCTCACATGCTCTTCACACTACACATATCCCAGTACCGCATGGAGAAGAGCACCAAAGCTGGAAGTATGACTCCCTGTGTTCATTTTCATTACTGTAAAAAAGTAAATTAGTTTAGTCTAACCTCATTTTGGAAACATAAGTGAGGTTGATTGTACTTTTAAGAGCACAATTTTGTTTAGAAGAAATGCTTCTGAACAGACTTTGACATCTAGGTCTTAGAGAAATAGTTTATTGATTTAAATGTTCAAGACACCCTGGAGTACTTTTTTAAAATTTAACAGAATTGTGTGTTGAGCATCAGTTAAGACAACATTAGCACCTGTCAGCTTTAATTGTGGGGAAAAATGGATATTTTTGCACTTTTGTCTGCTAATTTCATCTTCTGGGTGATGACACATTGGTTTCTCATTATTATTCATAGCAGAGTTTTCTTATCCTATGAGAAGACCCTGCTTCTTAATTATTCACAATAGCACGTGCTTTCCGAAGGCAAGGTAGACCTGCCAAGCTGTGTTGTGTTTGTTTCCATGAACCACGGGGTTTGTTGCATGTTTTTCCCTAGGATTCTCTCAGGGTCGATACAGCAAAGCTGTTGGTTTGCAGCAAGCATTTTTGTTGAGCGAGCTGTACAAGAATCGGAGAATGGCGGACTTTGTCTTTTATCAGTTGAGTTCGTTACCATTCAGACACATCTGTGCTGTTGTGTTCACCTATGTTTAAAATCCTCCAGATGGCCGGCAGGGTAATGATTGGAATAGACAGAGCAAGACACCTGCTGCATTGCTCTGCACTGTGTCTGCATTCAGACCCGAGGATTGAGGAGGAGAGAAGTCCTCCTCATTTATAGTGTTTATATAAACACAATTATCTTTATAATGATATAACAAATTTTGCGTTAATGAAATTATGAATAAAAAATATAGCAGGACATTAAATTACTTTAGTTTTTTTCTTTGCATTTTAACTTTGTAAACAATAAAATCATGAGTCTCCTTACGGTTTGTCTCATTTTGTGAGCCAAATGACAACAGTTGTTCGCTTCCCTCTTTTTCCCCTGCTCTGCTGGCCACGCCCACTCCTCCCTCTGCCCGCAGAGCTCCACACCCATCTCGGAGTATTTAAAAAAAAAATTTGAGGAAGACTTGAATCGAAAGAGGAGGGTTTCATGGCCCTTTATTCCTTTAAAGGAATACAAAATTACCATTTACTCTCCCTCAAGTTGTTCCAAACTTTGATTTCTTTTTTTTCTGTTGAACACAAAATAATTTATATTGAAGAATATTTGAAACCGGTAACCATTGACATTCATAGTAGGAAACACACATTTTCAAAATATCTTTAGTTATAAATATGAGCAATAAAGTCTTTGTGATGAGTGTAGCGAGAGTAAATTATGACAGAATAAATTTTTTTGGATGAACTATATCTTTAAATGGCAATTCACCTCCCCCTCACAAATGACGTTCTACTCTCTTATCATTTTTCCAAGAAATCACATCATATATCTTTATGCATCATTAGTATTTTGAGAAGACTGCTACAGAGGATGGCCGATACCTGACTTTTCCATTATCATGCTCACCATGTTCACAGAGAGTATCGGTTACCTCAATTTAGTCCCGCTGATAATGGCTCTATATGAGAATGCTAACAAGAAGGGTTAGCCTATTTCATTACTGGGCGTAGCCATCCTGTCAAGTCAGCATGTCAACATTAGCTTGATCATTAGTATTGCACTCCTGTCGCTGCAATGCGGGCTGGGTGCTGGCCATTGACACTAGCCAGAATAGATTTTAATATGTAATGAGGCTGGATTCCCTTCTGCAGAGATGTTTATAGAGCCCAGCATGAAATGAGAAGCTCGTTTGCATTCCTGCTCCACAGAGGGCTTCGGTTCCGAGCGCTGGCTTTGTAAATCCTGCCGACGTGAGGTTAATGGCTTCTATCTCAGTGTGAAATAAAAGCATCTCCTGTAATGATACTGAATGAATTTTAGTCTAGTGACCTACATGGGAGTGTAATCTAACTAGCTGTACTTACTTTTATTGCTTGCTGTTTGATAGACTGCCAAGGATATTGAATCACCACTTACCTTGCAGAGATCCTATATCCAACTACAGTCTCATAAAGTCTCCCGAAACAATGTGATGATCAGTACCTGAGGACTTTTTGATTATAAAATAGTTTCAGCATAACTAAGTCATTGCTCTGTTTGTTTAAGTGGTCTTACATACAGTAGAACATTAATTGTTTGTGCAAAACAAGACAAAAGACTATTTTTATATAAACTTTGATATGAATGTGGTTTGTCATTGGGGTCTATGGTATTTGTGGATCTTGATTATGTAAAGAGTTTTAAAATTAAGATATGTGCCCTCTGCTCTAACAATATTAAAAGATGTCTTATACAGTAGATGTCATAGACAGATTGGGTAAAACCATGCTAAATTTGTGCTGTTCGTGAATATCTATTAGACGTCTAAGAATTGCCCAAAGCTAGGCTAGTCATCAAATACAAAGATTAGACTCAGGTGAAGTCAGTGGCTGTTTCTCAATATGCGTTCTTCAGTGATCTTGCGTTCTTGTGTAACGTTATCATCAACCGCCAAAGTTCAGTTCCAAAACTCAAGAACGGAGGACGCTTGAAAAAGTTCCCGGATGTGTTCTTGATATCGAGGATGCAGACTTGAGATGCAGACATTTTATATAGATTTATTATTAAAGTATTAAAGATATAGCTTATTTGTCTGAGGAGTTTCCCTAAATAAGAGGATGAAAGTAAACATTATCATGAAAATCTTAGTAAAGGCATAAACACTGTAAAGGTGTTCATTTGCTGAAATTCGTATTAAAATAATAATAATAATAATAATAATAATAATAATAATAATAATAATAATTCCTTACATATATAATGCTTTTCTAGACACTCAAAGCTCTTTACACTATGGGGGGATCTCCTCATTCACCAACAGTGTGCAGCATCCACCTGGATGACGCAACAGCAGCCATATTGCGCCAGACTGCACACCACACACCAGAGGAGACATGAGCTGCGTCCCAAATGACACACTATACACTATGCACTTATGCACTATGTACTTATGCACTTACACACTCAACAGCATAGTATATGTATGTAGTGCTGTCCCAAATGGTACACTAATGCCTTTTTACTAAGTGGAAGTTCAAACCGTTTCTCTGATGACGTTTGACAGTTGCCAAATTAGTGAAATAAATGAACAAAATACCAAATAATACATATCATGAGAATAACCGCATTCACCGTTGGGAGGTGCTATAATCACTCTCGTAGGAGAATTTTGCTTTCACAATCCAATATAAATAAAGTTATCCAACATGTGCGCCCGATAGTTCCGCCCCTTCCGTTACGTGCGCAAAGCTGCGGTCGTTGGCTGCGTCCAAAACCGCATACTTCCATACTACACAGTACGCTAAAATCAGTATGCGAGCCGAGTAGTATGTCCGAATTCATAGAATTCGAAAATCAGTATGCGAGAAGTACCCGGATGACTTACTACTTCCGGTGAGATTCTAAAGTGCGCATCCCATGCACGCTGCACTATCCCATGATGCCCCGTGAGAGAATTCATGAATGGGAGTGAAGCGACGCAACTGACGCAGGTAGGTCATGTGACCGTGACAATATGGCGGATGTAGTATGTCTGAATTCCATTCATACTTCTCACATTCATACTGTATAGAACATACTTTTCTAACGGCCGAATAGTACGTTTAAATTCAAATGCAGTACCTACTGAGTAGTAGGCGGTTTCGGACGCAGCTGTTGAGTGCATGAAGTGTCCATCGTTACACACTTCATATTACCCGTGGAATGAGTGCATCATCCGGGTAATTAAAGTGCACTTATTATTTGTAGAGTTTTCAGTGTAAACGCACTACTTACACTATTTATACTTCAAAATGGCGTAGAATAGTGCATAAGTATGCGATTTGGGACACACCTAGAGTGATTAAGCCAATTATGATTATGTGGAATGTTAGGAGGCCATGATGGACAGAGGCCAATGGGCAGATCTAGCAAGGATGTCGGGGTTAAACCTCGAACCCTACTCTTTCTCGAAGAACATCCTGGTATTTTTAACGACCACAGAGAGTCAGGACCTTGGTTTAACGTCTGAAAGACAACACTCACTAAGTAGTATAGAGTCCCCTTCACTATACTGGGACATTAGAACCCACACAGACCGCAGGTTGTGTGCCCCCTGCTGGCCTCACTAGCACCACTTCTGGCAGCAACCTCACTTTCCCATGTGATCTCCCAACCAGGTACTGACCAGGCGCAGCCTTGCTTAGCTTCAGTGCGCGACTATGTGAGAGTTGCAGAGAGCTAGCTGCTGGCAATATTAGTTTTATTTGTATTGTACAACGTATATTTGTAAGGTTTTTATGCATAGTATATATTGTAAAAAAGGGGGGAAACAATAAATCGCTGTATGAATGCTGTAATGTTTAATTATTTTTCTGTTAAAAACGCGTGAAGGTCATGTGACCATCAGGTAGAACGCAGCATCTCATTTCTCACAGGATGCATTCTCTATTCTCGCTGTCTCCCGAGTTTGTTCTTCTGATGTAGCTTGGCAAGAATGGTCTCCACAAGAACACGAGTGTGTTCTCAGCATTCTTGGAATTAAGAAACAGTCATTCAATCCTGTGTATTTGATTACTAGTCTAGATTTGGACTATTCTTAGACGTCTATTAGATTTTTTGTGACAGCCTAAATTTTGCCTTGTTTTAGCCAAGCTGTCTATGTGGATGTTCATTAGGCAATTGACGTTTCATTATCACATACAATGTGGAGATTCATGATCACATACAAACACACACACATGCTTGCTGGGCTGTAAACGATAAAACTACAACTAAGAATTGTTTACATGGACATTGAGAGTCCTAGTTTAACTGGCTGTTTTTACCATTGCAGTGTCTGGAAATCGTAGCCGATTGCATCTTCTGGATTTAGGAAGTTGTGAGTCTGATCTGAGTCAAACTCGAGATGGAGGAAGAGGCCAGTGTTTGTCATTGGGTGCCCTTGGAAATGTCATCCTAGCCTTGGCCAATGGAGCCAAGCATGTGCCATACAGGTATGTAATTTGTGGTTCAATTAATCAATACAAGCCAATAGTGAGAGATGATAGACCTCTGTTAATGGTGGTAATATGTCTAGTGAGTCTTCCTGATCTGCATCTGCAAGGATTTCATTCTCACCCTCCTGAGATCAATGAAGCCAATTAACCAGCTTCACAGAGAGAGAAGGCAGCCAAGTTGAATTGAACTGTGGTGGGATGTATTGATAGGAATGTAGGTCTGGGAGGAATAGATTTATGCTGAAGGGGAATTTAAAAATACTCACCGGAAGGTGGGGTCGTAAATTCCGTGACGCAAGCAGAGAGAATTAATCTTTTTCTTTTAAATGTGGCTTCAGAAAATATCATCCTCCACAACAGAATAAAATAACACTCCGAAAATCAGGTCACTAGAAAGTGAGCATCAAAAGGAGGGATATCTTTTATGCAAGTATGATTCATAATCCTCTATTTTAAGACAACCTCTCAATGATCTTAGAGGGAATGGGGCTGAATGTTGTAAGACCTGGCTTCCTTTTTGGCTAACGAGGAGTTTTTTTGATGTATAATTCAGAGACAGCAAGCTTACCATGCTGCTGAGGGAATCGCTGGGCAACATCAACTGTAGAACCACCATGATCGCCCACATCTCTGACTCGCCAGCCAATTATGTTGAATCTCTCACCACTGTGCAGCTTGCCTCCCGTATTCATCGCATGAGAAAGAAGAAATCCAAGGTACTTGATTCATACTGATATATTGCCCATTCAGATTGTATATGCTTGTGTAAAATAGTCTTTATAAATGTCAAAAATAACTTCAAGACAATACATTAGCTTCTGAAAGTTAAAATTAAGAAAAATAAATATTTTGACTAATATTTATTTTGAGCATGGTTTACAAGTTTCTGTTTTATACTATAATTTTATACATTTAATTATTAATACATGTTGGATGTAATATTTTGGATGTTGTAGTAAATTGTTTTGACTGTGGTACAATAGCTCACAATTATTTATAATAATAATAATAATAATAATAATAATAATAATAATAATAATAATAATAATTATAATAATTCCTTACAATTATATGGCGCTTTTCTAGACACTCAAATCGCTTTACACAATTGGGGGGTTGGATCTCCTCATCCACCATCAGTGTGCAGCATCCACCTTTTGTGCCAGACCACACACCACACACCAGCTGATTGGTGGAGAGGAGACAGAGTGATTAAGCCAATTATGATATGGGGATGGTTAGGAGGCCATGATGGACAGAGGCCAATAGGCAGATCTGGCCGGGATGCGGGTGTTAAACCTTTACTCTTTTTATTTTTGTTAGCATTTTGTTCACATACATATCATTTTTTTTACATTCTGGAATATATCAGAAATGGGAGATGAGCCTTTTATTTGTCAGGATCATTCACAATTTAAATAATAATTTGTGTTTTGTCAGAGGAACAAATGTTAACGTGATAATTACACCGCAAAATTTCTCAGTGACCTATGTCATCTAATCAACAAATGTAATCAATGCATTTTTTCCAGAGGGAGAACAGCATGTAACCTTTTCATCACAGAGGCAATTTTCACCATAATTACCTGTTTTGACTGAATATATTAATATTTTATAGAACTAAAAATAGATTTTTTTCCTGCATAACTTATGCATTGCACTGACAATATTTTTATTGCTGGCGTGTACTTTTCACTTTTGTTAACATTGGCATGCTGCTTCAGTTTCACAAATGGGATGTCTCTCTGAATTTATTGTGTGCTGTTATAGCGGTGTCTGCACAGATATATTGATGTCAGTGTTGTATGTTATTCTGTTCAGTATGCATCAAGTTCCTCTGGAGGGGAGAGCTCTTGTGAAGAGGGACACATCAAACGAAGACCCTTCCACCCTCGGACTGTGGCTCTTGACCCAGACCACCCTGCAGTTTTATCCAGTGATCCAGATTACTCCTCTAGCAGTGAGCACTCATGTGATACAGTGATCTATGTAGGGCCTGGTGGGGCTCCTATCTCTGACCGCGAACTCAGCGACAATGAAGGTCCTCCAGCATTTGTTCCTATCATTCCCTCCCTGAACAAGAAGCGTGTAAAAGAGGGATCAAAATCTGATGGGGACCACCTCAAATGCAACACCTTTGCGGAGTTACAAGAACGGCTTGAGTGTATTGATGGCAGTGAAAGCACGTCTGTTTTCACAAGTGAAGCAAAAGGCCTGCAAACAGCCTTAAAATCTGGAGTTGACAAAGCATCAGAAGGCATCCCTGTATTGACAAAGACTGCTAAGTCTTCTCTTCAAAAGCCTACAAACTTGGGAGCCACATCTGAAATAAACACAACATTAAAGCAAGATTCAGAACCTGTTGTGAGGGAAAAAGTGTTTAATAGAGGGGCTATACCAAAACCCAATGCCTCTTCCTCCCCGCAGAACATATCGAAGACCTCAGTTTTGAATACTGAGTGTGGTTTAGCCACACGGACACCTCCAGTGGGTATGAGCCAACAAGCCCTTAGACAGGGAGAACGAAGTGACTCCCTAATTACTGACAGATCCCACCATCACAGTAGAAGCCCTATGGAGGTGAGCCACTTACGTGCTGCTCTGAGGAACAGGTGCTTTGATAGAGATGTTTTGAGGACTACAGTTACATTGCAGCAACCTGTGGAGCTCAATGGAGAGGATGAACTTGTGTTTACAGTGGTTGAAGAGCTACCTGCTGGTCTGGTTCCAGACAATGGGACACCCTCCAGCATAATTAGCTTCAATAACAACTGTTCTTTGCAGGCCCGGGCTTCTCACTCACGGCCTGTTAGTATTATCAGCAGCATCAACGATGAGTTTGATGCTTACACATGCCAGATAAACAGATCCCATCTGAACCAAAGTGCTTCTGGTGCTTCCAAGTCGCAAGAGGAATTCACAGCTGGACATTCAGCACATTCTTCAATTGGTGCTTGGACTTGTAATTCAAATATTTGTACCCCATGTAGGGATGAGAGCCACTCATCAAAGGGTGTGCGCAAGGGACCAGTTAGCAGCTCCATGATGGATTTACCTGGTGGATTACATATTGAGTCTATCTCACAGCAAAGAACAAGTAGTCCACTGGGGGACAGTGGAATTTGCTTTTCAGATCAAGGTTATGATTCTACAACTGTTGACAAGTTGTCCATATCTAAGTGCCCTCTAACTCATGACAGTACCAAAGCATCCCTCAAACCGATGAGATCTAATAGACTATTGGCCTCACAGTCTGCCCAGATCTCATGCCTCTCTACTCTCCCTAGAAAAAGCACCCAAATTGCATCTTCCAGTAGTAGCTACAGCCATGAACTACAACGTCAAGGGAGCAGAATAGATGAACAATGGAGCCACTCTAGCAGTGGGCTGCACTCAGCCAGGAGTTCTGAGTTTAGCTCTGTTGGCAAACCACCAAAAAATGGCACAAGTGGAATTCCATCTAGAAAGACAAGTGGGAATAGCAACAGTGTACCTCGCCCACCTAAAATGCATGCATCGTCCACGTCTCAAAGGGTTGTGGATGGTTGTGAAAAGTCCAGTGTTAAGAAAGGGGAGCTGAGCAAGATGCCTCAGCTCAAGCGAGGAGCCACTACTCTTGGCATGGTATCAGTTCCCCGTAGCTCCTCTGAATTGAAATGGGGTAATGATGCATCGCAAACAACTGGTAGCCTAAAATTCTCATCCCTGGGAAAGAGAGCTAATGGGCAGAAGGGTAGTATGATTCCTAAGTCTGGAAGCATGTCACCTCCTGCTCCACCTGTGCGAAAATCCAGCCTTGACCAGAGAACACGAATTTTGTTGTCTCCTAGTGCCTTAAAGTCTGTGGGTAGTGATGGAACAAGACTGTCTTCATCTAAAGCATCTGTTTCCGAGGAGGACTGTGATGTTCGAGGTAAAGGGGATTCCTTTAGCTTTAAGTCATCCAGCCTGAAGACAGCTTCAAGTCTCAGATCACACAGTGCTAAAGGAGACAGCGGAAGACATTTTGGTAGTCTTATGTCCCTTGAAAGGTATGACAGTTTAACTTCAGTGGGTTCCAAACCAGGAACATCAAGGGAGAACAGTAATGTCAGTATCAGTAGCACTGGCAAATCTGTTAAAATGGTGCCAAAACTTGGGGCTTCCTGTCCTGTACCAACTGCCACTTCCCCTCCATCTACAGGAGGAATTTGTAAGCTTGGACAAATAAAAGCTAGTTTATCTCCTCGAGCCATTGTCGGAAATGGCAACAAAGGAAAAGCCTTGTCAAGTACTGGTTCAAAGTCTATTAGCTCCTCCACCAAGTTCCTTGCTGTCTCAGCTACACGGAATGCCAGTCTGCCTCCAACTGGAAAAACCCCAACTCGGTCTGTAACAAGTTCCAGTACTAAACAAGTAAGGGGCACTATTATGGGCACAAAGCAAGCGCTACGTGCAGCCAACAGTCGGGTCAGTGAATTAGCAGTTGGTAGCTCCAAGAAACACCTCAGGGGGTCTGACCAAGCAGATGAAAACAGCGATGGCAGAACATCCAGTGAAATTCCACCAGCTGCTCCTTTGCCCTCTCCGTATAGCAAGATCACTGCCCCTCGCCGACCTCAGCGCTACAGTAGTGGGCACGGTAGTGACAACAGCAGTGTACTTAGTGGTGAACTGCCCCCTGCCATGGGCCGCACTGCACTTTTTTATCACAGCGGAGGTAGCAGTGGCTATGAGAGCATGATCAGGGACAGTGAAACCACAGGCAGTGCATCTTCTGCCCATGATTCCATGAGTGAGAGTGGAGTGTCCACGTCCAGTCGTACAAAGGCCTCAAAATCTCCCAAAAAGAGATCTAATGGTAGGTTTTACTGGTTAGCCACTCAGGGCACTATTTTCTAGTGATCAATTCAAGATCTAGACTTAAATTAGGTTAGTCATCAGAAGTTAGAATAGAGAGTAGGTAGTCCACAATCCACTGGAGACTGTCTGTTAACTTTCAAGACATGATACCAAGGTCAAATACTTTTTATATTTTATATTACAGTTAAAAATTTTGGCTTAAATTAGTATTTAAATACATACTAATACTTACAAGTAAAGCACTCTGTCTATGTTAGCTCATTTCAGCCTCATCCATGAACTCTTGATGATTTACAATAACTCTAGGCTAGAACATATGTTTATTGTACCGTATACTGTACATACTCTACAGTTAGTAAAAGATCACTTTTAAAAAAACTTTAAATGCTGTAACTTACAGTCCTCAAACATATTTCAAAAGCATGCTCACAAAGTTTGCTGTGCATCTTCGGCCCACATGAAGAGCATTACCATGTGTGACCCCTCCAGGCCTTCAGCGGCGCCGTCTGATTCCTGCTCCTCTGCCAGACACCTCTTCCCTGGGTAGGAAAGTTGGTGCAGCAGGACAGTGGGTCGATCTACCCCCACTGGGTGGTACAATGAAGGAATCCTTTGAGATCAAAGTGTATGAGATTGATGATGTGGAACGCCTTCAGAGACGCAAAGAAGGTTTAACAGAGGTAAGAAATGCTTCTATGTTATACGTATGCTAATTGTTTCTTACTCTGTTGTTATTTCAGTTCAGTAAGTTCTATTTGGTTTTATTTCTAAAGTGTGTACCAGTAATCTGCAGTTAAATGACGACTTGAATGTGTTGAAGTGGTTTATGAGGCAAGCAATGTTTTAAAATACTTGCAAGCTTTAACATGAGGCCAACAGAAGTGGCGAAAAGATTTTTTTCTATTTTTAATACTTCATAAAAGAACCTTACTGTTAGAAATGTGGCACAGACCAGTTTTCAGTTTTCCATTTCTGCTCAATTCAAAAGCATAGGGCCATTAGCAATCAGATTTTTTTCTCACATCCTGTGACAAGTGCAGTCACAAGGAATGAAGTGTATCTCTGTGACAATTACTTATGTTGGCTAATTGATTTTAGATTGGACAGATAGCTTTAGTTAGACTTGGGTGACTGGTGTTGTAGGAGAGAAAGAAGTGGAAAGAGATTAGAAAGAGAGAGGGAGAGATGGTGAGAGAGATAGAAAGGGAGAGACAGCATTGGGGAGGGGTCAGGGGTGCCCATGATGAATGAGGTGTGGCTCCACAATCTGTGGCCCGCCTGATCGGTCTTTATGGCCCACTCCACACAGCGCGCCCATGGGTCATTAACCGTTTCTCTGTGAGTTTCTAACCCTGATCACACAGTCAATTGTGTGGAGAAGACGAGAGGAAAAGACATTAACTTAGTCGAATGACGCTCTGATTTATTTTCAATTAAGAAAAAATGATCTCAGCCTGCATATTAGAGCCTGGCCGTTTTCTCGTGAAGGATTAGTCTGTTCACCCTCTTGTTTTATGTGAATCTGTATGTGTGTGGGTAGGAGGTTGTATAACTGCTGGGTTTATTTATGTTTCGTGAAATTAAATTGTATTTGCGGTGGGGATAGCATAGCTTTTCTTCATCTGTAGTTCATAAAACCGATGTATTTGTAGATAGGAAAAAATGGATAGTTTTAAATTTTATCAGAGCTTTCTTTTTAATTGATTCCTGTCAATGACAGAAACTACATGATAGGAGATATACTCACAGCAACTATCTATTTCTTTCTTCATTTATGGTGGGGTGTAAATTTGGTTTTGGAGAGCCACAGTACAATCTTGAAAAAAAACCCTAGACCTTGATTTGCATGTACAGGTGTTACATATTTGTGGTTTGGAGCGCAATCCTCCAGTTGTTTCTTTGGTTGCCCACCTCTTGTTTAGGCATAAAAAGAAGTTCAAAATACCTGAGCAGCTGAATATTGTTAGTAAACATCCTAATGTCACATGATGCCATTACATAAATTACAGTAGGTTATAGTTGTTTTTTGATTGTCATCTTGTTGTATATCCAGTAATCCAACCTTTCAGTAAACAGTTTCTCTTGAACCTGATCTGCCTTTGTAATCCCTAAAGCAAACGTGCCTCCAGAAGACTAGCCAGAGTTTAACCTGGATGCTAATTTTATTTCCAGCTTTGTCCTAATTAATCTGACCAAAGGGCTAAGGATCTAAATCCCCTGTACAGGTTAGCGAGCACTGAATCAATTCGACTTAAGCCAGTTGACTTTAAAACAGCCCTGGGGAGGTACACGTGTAATCTAACAGGTTCTTTGAGAAGCTACAAGAAGTTTGTGGGTCACTTTGCACAGCTCACGCTGCTGTCCTATACTTACAGGGTTTGCAGTACTTCAACGCCCGTCTTAGGATGCTGGAGAAGAGGCAGCAGCAGATCAGGGAGTTAAGAGCCAAGCACGAGAAGCTGAAAAAGGAGTTGGAGGATGCCAAGACTCGGCTCATGCTGGACCCCAGCAAATGGATGGGAGAATGTAAGTGTATTATTGTGCATGTCACGTTCTTTAAAATAATTTTTCATGTTAATAATCTGCAAATGATGGAGGTTTTCTTTATGAGAGACCTTCTTTTTGTTAAAAAAAAGTTATAAAAATCTGTATAAAATTTTATGTATACATATTTACCAAAATCCAATATATTTTACAAATTGACTGTGTCTTTTACCATTTCATTGGAAAACTAGAACTGTCAATAGAATTAAAAAAATAAATATATATTTTTCTGAAGCAAAACATTTAAAATATGATTGAATTAATATTTGTAATTTTTAGTTATATTCAATATTTTAAGCTAGAATGTTAAGTTTAATGCCTTATTATGCATTTACATTGTCTTTCATAGTGATAAAATGGTTAATTGATGGTTAATTAATGGGTAATTTTCCTTTTTTGTGTGAAAATCTGACACTCTTCATACAGTTTCATGTCCTTTTAGACAAAAAGACTTTTTTTTACTAAAGTCAATTTTACTGTGATGCTCTACCAAGCATCAAAGACAGGAATGATTAATTATACCATGCATCTTACACCGCATAAGTTTCCCAGTAATGTGATGTAGACTAATGGCTCCATTTATGACTTTAATTTAAGAGTTTAAACTTGGTGCCAGTGGATTTACAAGAAAATGCTGAGGCAATGGTGAGACACGCCTTGAGCTCTGGCTACTTTGAAATGGTCCCTGAAACAATGTATTACAATAATGAATGACATTGGCTTTCTTGAAATTTCTCCATAAGGCTAAACTTTAAAATGGTTTGTTGAGGTTTTTGTAGTTGTAATTCTCTTTTACTCATGGTGCCTTCAACATTTTAGCTGTAAGAATGATCTATGAACACAGATGTAGAAACCCTTAATCTTCATGTTAACAATGAGGAATTGGTTTATCATCAAATAACAGGGCTTTCTCAAACAAATACAAATAATTTAGTATCATACAAAAATACATATTTAAAGAAAGTTTAACTAAATAATGTCATTAGTATTCATTTGCTATACTGAGAATGAAAACAAACAGTGCTAGCTTCATTCCTCAGTTTCAGTTTAAAAAAAGAAGAAGAATTACAACTATTACAAAGCAGCCATACAACAACCTTGGCATTGAAAAGTATATGTCTCTGCTTCGCTAGAAGAAATGCTTTGTAAACAGTATGTGGGAAAGAAATCTCAGACCATAAAAGAATAATGTAGAGCAAATGGCAGGCGCATAGAGAGAGGGAGTGAATATGCGTGTCTGCGTGTGTTCTGGAATCAATAAGGTATTATTTTTTCCCTTCTGCAATCACTACCTGCCCACTGGCCAGGTGATGTTTACCATTCATCTGTGACTGCTGTCTTGGGTAAAGCTATGATTGGGACTGTCATGCTGTATAAATCAGCCCTTCTTCAGAGCCCAGTAAAATGAGGATGATGTTTCTGCAAGCTCACACACCAGTAGAGCATCACACGCACAGATTTTTGTTTATGTCTTAAGTGATTAAACTATCAATCTAGGTGTGTCAGTATAGGGCCACAGCCCTAGTTGCATCTTTATTATGTAGTACAATAATGTGGCTTCATTTTGTGGATTTTAGTATTTTTGTATGTCTGTGTGTTTTAATTAGGGCTGTCTATATTGACGATATTTAAATGATTTATTTAAATGCAATTAACTGATCGTCTGATTTTCCACACAAATTTATACTTGGTAAGAGTAAAAGTTATACTTTATAATAATTAAAATGTAACCACGATACAAAAGTAGCTTTTACTGTTTTGTTATTGTCTATTAAACCGAATCCTGAATAAATAAGTGTATAAAAATAAAGCCTACAACTTTATTGATTGATTGGTAATATAATATAATATAATATAATATAATATAATATAATATAATATA
>CAIGQQ010026964.1:16043759-16054132 GCA_903798035.1 Danio albolineatus | reverse complement strand
TAATATAATATAATATAATATAATATAATATAATATAATATAATATAGGTGTCACGGTGGCACAGTGGGTAGCACGATCGCCTCACAGCAAGAAGGTCTCTGGTTTGAGCCTCGGCTGGGTCAGTTGGCATTACTGTGTGCAGTTTACGTGTTCTTCCTGTGTCCGCGTGAATTTCTGGTTTGTTCTGGTTGTTCTGGTTGTTCTGGTATGTTCTGGTTTCCCCCACAAGTCCAAAGACATGCTATAGGTGAACCGAATAAGCTAAATTGTCTGTATGACTGAGAGTATATTGGTGCTTGCCAGTAATGGGTTGCTGATGGAATGGCATCTGCTGCGTAAAACATATACTGGATAAGTTGTCGGTTCATTCCACTGTGGTGACCCTTGATTAACAAAGGGACTAAGCCGAAAATGTAATTTAATTTTTGAAACTATCACTTTAAGAAGACTTTCTGCTTAATATCTGTTACTATCCTTAATAGTCTTTCTACTGACAATAGGTAACGTTGCAAGAGTAAGCCTAAAAGTTATTTTAACCTTAATCAGTCTACTTATGCTCTAATTTAAGGAGTTGACATCTAGTTGCAAGTTACTTATAATCAACAGAGTGCATGCTTAAATTCACCTAATTTAACAGTTTTGCCTTTTCTGTTTTGCCCAGTTGACGTGGACCCAGATCTGGACCAGGAGTCACATGACTACCTGCAAGCTCTGGCTCAGGCCACAGGAGACCTGGAATTTTGTGTCAACCTATGCAAGTCTCGCGTGATGATGGAGACCTGCTTCGATATCGCAGTGCCCGCGATCCCAGGACAGACTGGACAACAGGAGATGGAGGTCTAGAAGAGAATAAAACAAGACGCTGTTTTTAAGCTGGCTGTGAGTTATAGCAAGAACATGTTTTTTTTAAAGACTGACCTGCTTCGAGCAATGCCACAATTGAAGGTAATGAACATGCATGGAAATACCATGAAATGCTGAGAAACAAAGAGACAGAATAAGAGCAAGATCATGTCCTGAGATCTTCACTAATGTTACCAGAAAGTGCCTTAAACCAAAAAATATAAAATAAAGCCCTAGAATTATCTTAGTTTTATGATTGGTGCTAGTACTGAGACCAACTTTCCCCGAGTACACTTTGAAAAACAAAGTTTTGTGCATTGCAATGCAATGTATTGTGTATTTATAAGAGCTAAAGAGAGTAAAAATATAGAGTATTTTCAATTACGCAGAGAACACTCCCCATACTATTGCCTTTTTAATAATCTTCAACATGCAATGCTTCTTCTGATGCTGAAGTATTCAATCTTGTTTAGTTACAGTTGCTCTGCATGGAGGCCTTGATATACTTGAAGCAAAATCAAAATAATTAATTAGAGTAGATGTCATTAGAAATAATTCAGCCCAAAATGTACTCTCTCTTCAAACTTCAAACTACTGGTCTGTGATGAGGATGTGTTAGGTGTGTGTGGCAGTGAGGCTCCAACGTGTGCAAGTAATCTCTAGTTAAAGTCAAAATGTGAACTTAATGCACAGAAAAAAACTTTGTTTTGTAATTTCAGTATTACCCTTTGGTTCTGTATTTGGACAGGCTGTCCTTATCTGATGACATCAGTATGTTCTTAACCACGCCCCTCTTACTATTAGTTTGCTCTGTGGGAATGATGCGGAAAAGGAAAGTACGCCCCCTACTTAATATTCCTTTTCAGGTGAAAGTACATCAACATACTGAAATAAACGTCTCAGCAACTTCCTGTTGATGCAGACTTTAAATGCATCTGTTCAGTCCACTGAGGTCAGACATCTTTGACCAAAAGTATAAACAACCTGTAGAGCTGTTTTATAGTTAAAATGGAAAGCGACACTAGCTTTGTGTGTGTGTGTGTGTGTGTGTGTGTGTGTGTGTGTGTGTGTGTGTGTGTGTGTGTGTGTGTGTGTGTGTGTGTGGGTGGGTGTGGGTGTGGGTGTGTGTGTGTGTGTGTGTGGGTGTGTGTGTTAAGCTGCTTGGTCTAAAGCAGGAATCACCAATCTCGGTCCTGGAGGTCCGGTGTCCCTGCAGGGTTTAGCTCCAACTTGTCTCAAAACACCTGCCTGGGTGTTTCAAGTATACCTAGTGAGAGCTTGATTAGCTTGTTCAGGCGTATTTGATTGGGGTTGGAGCTAAAATCTGGAGGACACCGGACCTCCTGGAACAAGTTTGGTGATCCCTGGTCTAAAGTAATCTGCCATTTCACTTTATTCTATTTAGCTAAAAATGCTTTGCCAGAAACTACTGATTTTCATTTGATACGAAACCAAGGACCACCGTTTCAGCTAAAAATCTTGAAATTTTGAAGGTTTAATGTTGAAATCTTCAATGTTCTACAGAAGGAAATCAATACGGACAAAAAAGGATATTTTAAACTGCTTTTCACACTTAAAGAAAGAATAAGAAAGACCTTTGCTTTCAGTATATCGGGGCCTTAATGATTGGCTGTTAGAAGACATGTAATTTCCCCTGAATCCAGATGTGCTCCTTTAATTGATCGGTGCAGCTGCCAGCAGATCAGTAATTAGAGCTCAGCTCAAACACTTCTCAGGACATCTAACCGAAGTGAGTTTGTACTTTGTTATTTGAGTGTGTGCTGTATGCATCATAGTGTTATGTGTGCATGTGTCTGTTCTTCTCTGATCATCATGCAAGCTGGTGTCTTTTAATGTGGTAAACAAATCCACTCTATCTACCTGAACTACAAAAGATTATGCCTTTCTTTGCTGAAAATGATCTTCAAAATGATCAGATATACCAACGGCTATCATCTGTTGACAACTTCACAGCACAGGACCTTTTACTCGCTGTGTTCAGTGAATTATCTTCAGCTTCTGATGTTAATTTATTATTACTGCTTTTTTTGTCCTGTTAATCCTTAGTGTTTCTGCAGAGAAGTGTGAATGCTGTTTCCTAGAAAGAAACAAATAGAAGAGATTATTTAAAATTGCAAATGTTTGAAGTAGAGTTTGGGGATTTTTTGTTTTCTTTTTACAAAAAACATTTTGTTTTCATTGAAAGATTTTTTATTTTGAAGGAAAAATGACTTTTTCCTCAAGTTGCTGCATGACATTTTTCATTTGATCTTTGTCAAATTAATATATGATTTTTTCTGTTTAATATGTTAGTCTGTGATTTATACTGATAATTTCTGTTTTAACAGATCTGCCAAGCATTTAGACTTTCAATGTCTATGACATTTTATTAGTGTTCCTGCTTTGTATTGTACAGTTTTTTATCCTTTTTAAAAACCATGTATGAACTCATAAGTTTGCATTAACAAAAATTATGAATAAAAAAAAAAGAATGTCTCCTCTTTATAATTTTTTGTGCAAATGACTCTTTCATTTATCCAGGACGTATTTAAATTCGATTTTTAAAGAATGTTCAGTAAAGCCACAGTAAAATTATTTTGCACGTTTATAAATTATATATTTATCGCTTCTGTAGCATTTTAGTCAAAGGACCAATTCTTACTATTATCTACTGGCTTACACTTAATATTCTACATCCCTAAAATTACCTATTACTTAACCCAGGGGTTCCCAAACTTTTGAGCCGACAGCTCCCAAAATAACAATTCCAGTGACTCCTTACTATACTCAAAGGTGATTATAAACATAAAAACATGGCACAGAATGTGCACACACCAATAGTAACTATTTAAACATGAGCATATTGACAATACAAAAAAGTGCAACAGTCTAACAACCATGTCATTTGATTATAGTTATTGTTCATTTGTTTTGGAGATTTTGACTTGGAGATCATCCTCCATGTTCAGTTGTGGCCCTTTTTTTTAATATACGTGAGTGCATAAAGGTGTCAAAGTTTTGCCGTAAAATCGTAAAAAAAAAAAAATTAAAAGACTGATGGAATTTTATTTTCATGTTGTTGTTTTTTATGTAACTATTAAATACTATTTTGTCTTCTGTAGGTTATGGATAAAATATGGTAATTCTAATAGTTTAATAATATATATGAAGCTTTTGAATATTACAAGCAACCCCAACCCCCATGTTAGGAGCCACTTAACCTCAACTACATTAATAAAAATAATAATAATAATAATGGGGCGCCACGGTGGCCTAGTGGGTAGCACGATCACCTCACAGCAAGAAGGTCGCTGGTTCGAGCCTCGGCTGGGTCAGTTGGCATTTCTGTGTGGAGTTTGCATGTTCTCCCCATGGTTGCGTGGGTTTCCTCTGGGTGCTCCGGTTTCCCCCACAGTCCAAAGACATGCGATATAGGTGAATTGGGTAAGCTAAATTGTACATATTGTGAGTTTGTGAGTGAGTGTGTATGGATGTGTCCCAGAGATGGGTTGCAGCTGGAAGGGCATCCGCTGCGTAAAACAAATGCTGGATAAGTTGGCGGTTTATTCCGCTGTGGCGACCCCGGATTAATAAAGGGACTAAGACGAAAAGAAAATGAATGAATGAAAGAATGAATAATAATAATAATAATAATAATAATAATAATAATAATGGATCATTAATAGTGAGAATCTTACCTTAAAATAAAGTGTGACTTGTTTCTGACAAATAAGATTGAAGTGAGGTTAAACTGTTTGCTACTTATTTATCCACAATTTACCTCTTCCTGATCTGAGAAATAATCTTGTCCAGAATAAAGTCAGCTGATAGAATAAAATGTTAGAGGACCAGAGCCTTTTTTAATACACATTAGAAATTAGAGAACAGAGTGTTAGCAACAGTAGCTCAAGGATGTAAGATTTCTCCATATAATAGCACTTTACCACTTACAAACCATGTGAGGAAGATCCCATTTCCCCCTGATCATTTCATATGTGCAGCAGAAGAGCCGGTGTGAAGTAATGACTGCTTGACATTAAAGCAATGGTTCACTGTGGACTTGTTAAACTGTTACTGGTCATGAGGGCCCGGTGAAGAGATGCTCCTGCACAGATGGCTGGAGCCAAAACAAATTTGGGAATTTAATCATGCCACAGATTGATCTCCGTCAGGTTTTCAGCCCCATAAATGATGGTATGCTGGGTTCAGTAATTCATTTAGACTCTTGGGCTCTGTGAGTCTATAGAATATCATTAGCCACATTGAAGGGACCCGAGAGCTTTAAAAACTCTCTTTATGACTGATTCCATTGGCGGCTTATTCCACCTGTTTTCCTCAGCAGATGGTCTCATCAAAAGGATTGAGATGAAGAAATCTAGTCGTTTAAGTCATAGAGCCACCAAATGACCCTGTTGTATTTGCTGACCAGGAGCATTATTGTTCCACTTAAGTGAGAATCTTCTCTGGGTCTCATCAATTAATCAAAGCAAATCAGTTACAGAAACTCAATTACAAAGCTGTGTTCTGCTTAATCCAGTGTATATCAGTAACCTAATCATTTCTGAATGAGACAATATTATGATTACGTAAGTGTCTACATAAGATGTTTTGGAATATTCCTTTCATGATTCTGTTTCACATGCTATTTCAAATACTGTAGATCAGGGGTGCTCAACCCTGTTCCTGGAACTCTACCTTTCTTCATGGTCCAGCTCCAACCCTGATCAAACACACCTGAACCAGTTAACTACAGGCGAGATCCCCGAACATGGTTGAGAACTCCTGCTATTGATCAATTAATGCAGTGATTCTCAATTTTGGTCCTCGCAAGGAACAGTTCATGGATTTCTATTAATGAGCTTATGATTTGAATCAGGTGTGTTAAATAAGGAAGACAAATGCAAAATTTGATGCCACCCATCATTGTTCCCACATGATACCATTTGACATTCCTTTCAGGGTTTCACGTATCAACATGCAGTTCATCTTCACTGAGGTATACAGTTTTGAATGTTTTATTTTTAAAGGGTTAGTTAACGCAAAGATTTAAATTCTGTTAATCATTACTCACTCTCATGAATTTTTTCATCTTTGGAACTCAAATTAAGATATTTCAGAACCTCCATGAACAGCAATTATTTCGAAAAGTCTAGAAAAGGAACCAAAACATTGTTAAATCATTCCATGTGACTTCAGTGGCTTAATTGTAATCATATGAAGCTCTAAGAACACTTTTGTGCACCAAACAAACTGTAAAAATAACTTCGGCAATGTCTTTTCTTCCATCTCAGTGGGCATGTTTAATATGAGCAGTATGATGTATTTGCCATTAGAGTCAGCAGTACAACACGTAAGTATTATCTTGGCCATACAGTAGTAAATGCGCACCCAGACTTACAGTTTTTGTTTGTTTGTTTGTTTTGGTGCATAAAAGATAAATGAAGATGAATGAAGGACTTAGAGGATTAGAATGACATAAGGGTGAATGATTGATTTTTGGGCAGATTTTTGGGTGAACTAAGCCCTTTAAAATTTATGAAAGCTTTGTCATGCTTTATGTGCAAACAGACAAAGCCGGATAAAAATCCTGCTCAAAGCAATAATGTGATTAAGACAGGTGTACTAAGGTAATTTGATTTGTGTTTGTTTTGAGTACACTCTAAAAAAAAAAAGGTTCTTCAGTGGTTCTTCAGAAGTTCTTTGCGATATTTGAGGTGCTATTTAGCACTTTTACTGTGTAAAGAACCTTTAAAGCACCATAAAGTTTCTTCAGTGGTTCTTCAGTGGTTCTTTAAGGTGGTCAGGGTGCTATATAGCACTTTTACTGTGTAAAGAACATTTAAAGCACCATAAAGGTTTTTCAGTGGTTCTTTGGGGGGTTTAAAGTGCTATATAGCACCACTACTACTGGTAAGCACTTGTTCTTATAGCTAATTCTCATAACTCTTATGCCGGTTTTATTTGCGGAAAGGGTAAAGTAACATTAAGAACACCTTAAAATATAGGTGCTATATAGCACCATTTGACAAAAGTACTATATAGCACCTATTTTTTTAAGGTGCTGTATAGCACCAAAAAAGGTTCCCCCCTCGTTACGACCAAAGAACCAGTTTTGGTGCTATTTAGCACCTTTTTTTTTTTTTAGAGTGTATGACTTAAGCGTGATTAAGGTAAATCTGGTTACATTGTCAAATTGTAATCAAACTATTGTCTTAATCATGTTATTATGAGTATATTGCCATCCTCGAATATACAGTAAAGCTCTTACTCAACCAGTATTAAATACAATGCATGGATACAGTGCCAAAAAATAATTCATTATTAGGAATAAATACTGGTTGGAAAAAGATGTACACTTTTAAAACAAGACATAATTACACATGTATCACTTTTTTGCAACCTTTTCTATTAATGTTATACAGTCATTTTATTCATCAGGACTTTTTTTAAAGATGTATTTATGGTCTTTAACAATAATTAACATCGGCAGCAGTGGTGTAGTGGTTAGTGCGTCGACACATGCACTCTGGTGCTCATGGTGACCCAAGTTTGATTCCTGCCTCGTGGTCTTATGCTGATCTTTCCCCTCTCTTTGCTTTCCTGTCAATACTCTATACTGTCCTGTCCATTAAAGGTTAAAACTCTGACAAAATAAATAAATAAATAATAATAAAAAGCAGTAATTAATAAAAGTACATTACAAGAATCTTTAAAATCGCATTTATTTTGTTTGAAACCATTTGTTTTTAATACACTGACTTTGTGATATTCATTAAATGTTTAATATGTATCTGCCATTCAACAGCCAATGATGCGGGTTTGGCAATAAACAAATACTGCTACTAGAAGCGTCTCTGTCTCCCTTGCTCTGTTCATTATATACATGGATGGGGGAGGGCAGGTTCAAAAGCAGACAGTCCAACCCTCAGGCTCTGAATGTGATTGAGTTCTCCGTCACTCTCTGTGAATATGTGCAACAGAGATGAACAAAACAGAGATGGAGTCCGTGGTATTTCAATACCATCCTCTGACACAATGCAATGTCTTGCATTTATATTGAAATCTACTATAAATGTGGAAACACTTTGAAATGCATGATAGAATGCATGAATAATCTTAGGACAACGGTGATGTAAAGTCACGCCGACTGTTTTCTGCAGACTAAAGCAGTAACTAAATATCAGTGTGCAAACAAGCTGGTGTAGAATAATGAAAAAGATTATACAAGCAATAAAATCATATATATATATTTTTTACTTCATCTCTTGTTGATTTGTATTAAACAGATTTTATGCACAGTGAAACGTACACAAACGTGTGCTTTTTGGTAAGCTGTACTTTGTGCTTTATTTTTACTTCTTGTTCATGCATGTCCATTACAATTATGTTTAAATTGGTTTAATTTAGTGTTGCTTTTATTTTTTGGTTGTGACTTTTGTTTTTTTATTTATTTATGTATTTATTTAGCATTTTATTGCATTTAATTTTCTATTTATGGTCCATGCCTGTTCCTTTGAATTTAGTGTATAGTTTGTTTTTTAATCTATTCATACTGATGTTGCATACTTGCATCCCATGCCTTTTAGGTTATTCCATATTTGTTTATATTTCATCTTCTATTTTGTTTAGCAATTTAATGTTCCTTATACTTGTGGCCCATTGATTGATGTGGCCCTGATTACTTGATTTTTGTTTTGTTTTACATTTTAATTTTGCATATAATTATTCATTGGTTTTGTTTGGTTTTCATTTATTTATTATATTTAGCTATTTATTGTTAGTATTTTAATGCATTTTTTTATTTGTCTATTCATATCTGTTATTTAGATTAGTTTTACTTATTCATTTGATGGTTTGCTCGTTTGTTTGCACTTTAATGTCACTTTATTTGTGATCCATACCAGCACCGCCAAAAGCAATTACTTGACAGAAAAGTGTGTCCGTTTTCTTTAAACGATTAGTTGATTTTACATTAAAAAGTGAATCCATTTTCTTTTAAAGCCATTAGTTGGCTTTACCTGTTGCCTTATGTTAAAAATATTAATTAAATTAACTATGTGCATAATTATAAATATAAGTCAACAACAGTTCTGATTCTTTGTATTTATTTAATCTGCTTTTTATTTCTAACAAACCAAGGCCATGTCTGTTTGAGTTTAATGTTATTGCTTAAACCTCTTGCCCATGCGTTTATCTTCTGCTCTGCAAGAGTACTTATTCTCAGAGCAATGGCTTCTATAATGATTGAGGCTGCCATGACACCTTGATTGGCCAGCTGAAGCAATGAACCGAGCAATAGAAAAACATTAGCTATGAACAAGGCTTATCTTCTGGAGTGACAGAACCAACTGTGAGCGTTCATTGGTGAATGCAGTGTGATTGGCACATAGCAGTGACAGGTTGAGGTATCTTTTTTTTTAGTGGCACAGTGAAATGTAAAGGTAAAGAGTAGTGGGGTTAATTGCTTCTTGTTGTGAAGAGCCAGTGCGCCGACTGTCACGCCTCCTGCATTAATCCCATCAGAGGCAGCATGTGCCCATCAAATGCATGGCAACGGTTGCCGTGGCTTCAGTTGGAGAATACAGCCTTGACGAGCATGTGATAATAGATTTATGGACGGATGAACAGAGTGGAAAAATTAACTAATACATTGTAAAAGCCAATAAGTTTAGGCAACTCAAAATGTTTAAGGAAACCGATTGCTACAAATTATTTGAGTTAAAAAATAATCTATATGAGTACTGTTTACTTACTCCAAGTTGAATTGAGGTATTTAATTATCTTCAACATTGAGTTCAAAACTTTTCAAATGAGTAGAATTAACTTTCGGTAAATTTTGAGTTTGATAGAAACAGTTTCTTCCCTCAGGCAATCCATCTCATGAACACTTGATGATAACAATCGTGGAACCAACACCACTACTTGCAATACACTTTTTACACACACATACATTTATTTAACAACACACTTTACTTGCCAATTTGCACATAACAAATACAAATACAATTGTTACACACACATACACTTATTTAACAACACACTTTACATGTCAATTTGCACGTAACAGCTGCACATATAACGTTGTATATAGTAATACACCTGTACATACACTTGTCCATCTGTATATTTGCATTTAACACTTATTTATATATTTTTAATATATTTATTATGTTTTTTTGTCCTGTCTCTGTAATTCTGTTGCACTGTAGAAGCTCTGTCACGAAAACAATTTCCTCGTATGTGTGAATGTACCTGGCAATAAAGCTCTTTCTTATTCTGATTCTGATTCTAAAGTTGACTGTTGGGTTGTACAGTGTAGTTACATACTTTGCCAATTGCAAATATTTTGTTTTGTATAACAAGCGTTCTTAAATGTGATGCATTATTTATGTAAATATGTGCTAATTACTAAATAGCATGCATTTCTAGAACAAAAGAACATTGGATAAAGTTATGTTGAAATTTGTTGTTTTGTTATATATATATATATATATATATAGTTATATACATATATATATATATATATATA
>CAIGQQ010026964.1:16011202-16043359 GCA_903798035.1 Danio albolineatus | reverse complement strand
GCATAAACAAGCAATATTTTTAAATGCTAAGTCTTGTCTTAAATTCCTTGACTTTTCAGCTTTGAGTAAAATGGGTTACTTTCGGCACACATTTCAGGTTACAAACATCTCGCAAGAGTAAAATAGTCTAACAAAATGTGACAGTCAGAAAGGTAGAGAAAGCTGTTTATGCCTTTAGAGGTTGAAATAGATATTTTTTTATCCCAGTAAAGGAGAACATGTATCTTTTTTTACTGTTTGTTGTGCCTTGCCAGCTGAGATGAAATGGGGTTTATTGACTCATTTCAGAGCAAATTAGCCTCTGCACTGAAGACAGCCTGGAGCGATGAGTTTTGTTTTTTCCTCATACTGAGTTTTTGCGTAGATTCTCTCTATGTCATATGACCATGCACTGCCAAACTGTTTGTGTCAATTAGCTGCCAGTAGCTTTATTAGCCCAGTTCATTCAGGTCAAGATCGGAAGGAAGTGTCCAGCATATTTTTGTACACATGGCAATGAGAGCTTGAATTGCCTTAATGCATACAAACAACAGGCCAGAAGACCAGAATTGTTTTAATATGTTTCGTTTTTGTCATATTTTGTAACAGCCTTTCAGTAAAAAGGCTATCTTTTTTGGGTGTTTTAAGTTTTATTAATAATATTATATGATGATTAGTGTGCGTTTATTTGTATTTTATGAGCTGATCCTTTCTTAGAAGAGATTAAAAGGAACAAAATAGGTAATTAATATTTTTTTCTTTAGTGTTATTTTCAGTTCCCCCCCTTTAAAACCTGAGGTTTAACAATTATTTATAAATCTTATTAGTTCATAAAAATATTTGTTTTTATTTAGTCATAAACCTTGTAAAAGTGTGTGTGTTTACTTATATTTAATTTAGTTTAGTTTCTCTCCACTTTTAAACTTAGTGAGCTAATTTCGAGAGGATCACATGCTCATGATTGACCACAGCTAGTCCCGCATTAGCTATCATATGATTTACCAATCAGACGAATCCAAATGCACATAAATAACCAGATTTTCCTACCTTGGTCATCTTCGCCTCGAAGAATCCCCCCATCCACCCCAACTCCTCCCCCTCTTTCATAGATTAATCCAGGACAGGGTGGCACAGGGGCTCAGTGGTTAGCAGTGGTGGGAGCCCCGGGCTCAAGGATATTCTGAGCTCAGGGCTCTCTCCCGGGACAACATGCCAAACATGCTTTATTATCAATCATCAGCTGAGTGTGAACTCTTGAAAATGGATAGTTTACCTAAAAAGAAGTCAATTGAAGATATTTTGAAGAATGTTGGTAATCAGAATGTCATTTGTCAACTATCCTTTTAGGAATAATAAAAAAAAACAGGTATATTAGTAAAACTGAAATTAATTTACAGACATTGTCTATGACTCACATAGCCACATGAATAATGAAGGACATCAGACCACCAGTAGCTCCAGCCTCTGAACACTTTCTCTTATCTCATTCACATTTGCTAATCTACATCCAATTCCCCTGCCGTTTGACCCATGATCTTTATGTGTGCATTGGAGTCCTGCGTCTTGCAGTATATTATTGCCATTTCCATTGCACACAGTGAAGATTCTGTTTAATCTCCTCACCCTTTCCTTTCAGTTTTGTGTTTCCATTAATATGGATGGTATTTTTTTGTAGCCCATGTCATTAATGTGTCAGTAGTGTGTGTAAATCTTATAGTCGTAAAATACAGTTCTCTGATAAGCATTGGACGTGACACCAGTTTGATTAAAAAGCATATGAAAGAAAAATGTTTGAAGCACAAAGAGACATCTTGTTGCGGTTGTAAAACGGTGTCATATTTATAGCTTCTTTTATGTGATTAGGTGGGAAAATTGCTTTAATTAAACCTGTCTGTAGTTATTATTTGATTTGTGTCTGTATTAACTTGCGACTAATTACGTTATTTTACTTGAATTGGACTTTCCTTTTGTTTGTTGTTATATTTATGTATTTCATGATTTTTTTTTTTGTATTTCATGATTTTTTTTTTTGGAAATTGATTGGAAGGCAATTTCTGCCACAGTAAAATTATAAGATAACATTTTATCTCTCAGTTCAGACTATTTCTCCTCCCTTTATATCACAGTTTAAACTTTTGACAGAATAAAGCCAAACAAAATTGCAGAATGTAAACTCAAAGCAATTGCAATTTTGACTTTTTCCTCAAAATGACCATTTCATATTTTAAAATCCTGAGAAAAAAATTAAGAATTGCTAAAAAGTCAGAATTATTTGATGTAAATGCCTGGCATTTTGTTTTGTCAAGTTTATTTCTATCTATCTGAATGTTACTTGTGACTATTTATCTCTGAATTCTGACCTTTTTCATTGTAATTCTGACTTTATCTCTTAACCGTGTCATCATTAACATGTCAGTATAGTGTGTGCAAATAGCGTGGCTGTAAAACCCAGAACTCTGATAAGCATTAGATGGGACACCAGTTTGATTAAAAAGCGCATAAAAAACCCCACAATAAGGCACATTGTTGCGGTTGTAAAGCTGTGTGTCACATTGATAGCTGCTTTTGTGTTACTGGATGGGGATATTGCTTCAATTAAACCTGCTTGTAATTATTGTTTCATTTGAGTTTGAATGAACTTGTGGCTAATTAAGCTCTCTTTACTTACATGGAGGTCAACTGATTGCCTTCATGATTTGGTCTTAATGTGTGGCGTTAATTAGATTGTAATTTGCTGGCCAGCTTTATTATAAGAGATTGTCCTTTTCTTAAAATCAAGGTCCTGTTGTTGCAGATTCATTTCAACTGGTAAAATTTGGTATTACTGTATATGAGGTTGTTTTTATAAGCAAAGTGTATCAAATCACTGGAGATGGCATTCTGGACTCTCTTATTTTCTGTAAGAGATAATATGTATTAAATAATATGTGTGTATGCAATGGTTTTCTTCACCCTTTGCTGTAAATTGAGGATAGCCATTTGAGTTTGCTGTACTAAATCCATGGACGATTCCCACATTGAGCCATTTCTTGTTCCAGCCCATTTACCATGGTAATGTTTTTCACATTGGAATGGAAAAAAGCTGCTCTGACTGAAGCCCACTGGGGTCCTCAAGAAATAAACACGCTTGGACAGGCACAGAGGGAGAAAATCCCTCAAACGGCTCCTGGGATCCTCAAGGTGGAAATGTGGCTCCATCTGAGAGAACAAGGTCAAATCCCAATGTTGAATTCTTGCATTTTCAGCCTCAAGTTCATCTATGTTGTGCATCTTTCCTCTGTGATATATTCATTCATTTTCCTTGTCCCTGATTTATCGTAGGTTGCCACAGTGGAATGAACCACCAACTTCTCTGGCATATGTTTTATGCAGAAAATGCTCTTTCAGCCATAATGTGATATATTCATTTGTTCTTCATACTTTCTTTGGATGTATTGTCCACATATGAACGCAGACAACAGAATATTTAAAGGGCCTGACAGATCATCATTACCAATAGTATTAGTAACCTAATGATAGTGTAACCTATCCTTGTTCTTTTGGATTTTTTTAAAATGTCCATCAATGTGCCAAACATTCCAAGTTAGTAGCTCTTTAATATTTAAAACCATTTTAAAGTAAGTTTAACATCAGCAGTTACAGTTCATTTAAGCAATAATAAAAATAGCTAAAAGTTGCTGTTGTTATTTTTCCCCTTTGATCCAGGAACATTCCGGTGGCCCAGGTTTTCAGAGTGGATTTACTGAGATAAAACTTCAGAACCTACAAAATTTCAAGCTTTTGTGAAAAAAAAAAATATTGCTGTTTTATTAATCTATTTATATTTATTGTGAGGTAGAAAAAATACAGAGGGCAACTGTAAAATCAGAATTCTAGCAGAACAGTAAAAAAAATCAGCAACTGTAACAGCTTTGTAAAATCAAGGCCAAATATCTGTGCCCGAGGTCAATTGTACAGACAGACTTCTCTTCTGCCTCAGATATCAAACAGAGCTGCGGATCTAAGGCGAGTCTGTCACCATGCAGAGGTCTAGAGCGTCACAGCCTCCTAAACCCACCCATGAGCAGAAAAGAGATGGTCCAATGCCTCTTCGATCCCATAGTTCAAATGTACGCTCTCAGCAGGAGGTCTGTGGAGACGTTTATGAAGTGTTTCGCCTTCCAGAAAGAATGCTTTGTTTCTCTTCAAAGACCTTGAAAGCATGGTATATTTATAAGACGTGGCAGATGGAAATGAGGGCTAAACTGTGACAGGAAAAGGATTGAGGAGATTGTGGGAAGTGGCATGTGCTTTTTCCTTCCTTTTTTTTTTCTGTCGTCGGCCTCTGTGCAATGACATGTCTTCTTTTACTAATTGGAGTGCATTACTGAAGTACGTTTCTTTACCTTTATCACCCAGAGAAAGCATTATCTGTCAAAACCTTCAGAACAGTAGATTAATGGCCTTGGTCTAGCTATAGCTTCTAGCAGGCAATTCATATTTTATTTCTTGCACGCAGAGCACAAAGTACAGCGCTGCTACTGTTTGTTAACAAATCACCCTCATGTCGTTTCTAACCCTTAAATGGATAGTTCACCCACTAAAGAAAATTTGCTGTAATGTTAGAAATAATGTTCAGTTTCTTAATAATCGTTTTGCTTTAAGACCTCAGTGTATTGCCAGAAGGGCGCCACGGTGGCATAGTGAGTAGCATGTTCGCGTCACGGCAAGAAGGTTGCTGGTTCGAGCCTCGGCTGGGTCAGTTGGCATTTCTGTGTGGAGTTAGCATGTTCTCCCCATGGTTGCGTGGGTTTCCTCTGGGTGCTCTGGTATCCCCCACAAGTCCAAAGACATGCGGTATAGGTGAACTAGGTGACCTAAATTGTCTGAAGTGAATGAGTGTGTACGGATGTTTCCCAGAGATGGGTTGCAGCTGGAAGGGCATCCGCTGCGTAAAACAAATGCTGGTTAAGTTGGCGGTTCATTCCGCTGTGGCGACCCCAGATTAATAAAGGGACTAAGCGGAAATGAAAATGAATGAATGTATTGTCAGAAGCCACAGGTATTAATTTAGTTTTGTCTATATTTTTGGACAGATTAAAAAAAAAAAGTCACCTTATAATGGAGACTGGTTTCTCCCAAGCTTTTTTTCCTTCACTTGATCAATTAGTCATTTGGTGAAGTTTGTTCCTTGCCGTGCTCCTCACCTCACTGTTGCCACTGGCTTGCATGGATTAGGACTTGTGGAGCTGTGCATTGATGGATCTTCTCTTCAGTGTTTGGTCTTTCAGCAGTAAAAACTAAACTGAACTGAACTAAACTGAACTTCAACTCTGAAAACTGGACCAATGCAGTTTTAATTTACCAGAACTTCTATGTTAAACTACTTTGACACAATCTACATCAGGGGTGCTCAACCCTGTTCCTGGAGGTCTACCCTCCAGCAGAGTTTAGCTCCTACCTTGATCAAACACACCTGAACCAATTAATTAGGACCTAAACAGCACTTGAGAATTACAGGCAGGTGCGTTTGATACTGGTTGCAACTGAAATCTCGAGGAAGGTAGATCTCCAGGAATAGTATTGGCTACCCCTGGTCTACATCAGCGATCACCAATCTCGGTCCTGGAGGTCCGGTATGCCTGCAGGGTTTAGCTCCAACTTGTCTTCAAACACCTGCCTGGATGTTTCAAGTATACCTAGTGAGAGCTTGATTAGCTTGTTCAGGTGTGTTTGAGCTAAAATCTGCAGGACACTGGACCTCCAGGAACAAGACTCTACATTGTAAAAGCGCTATAGCAGGGGTCACCAAACTTGTTCCTGAAGGGTCAGTGTCCTGCTGATTTTAGCTCCAACCCTAATCAAACACACCTGAACAAGCTAATCAAGGTCTTACTAGGTAAACTTGAAACATCCAGGCAGGTCTATTGAGGCAAGATGGAGCTAAACCCTGCAGGGGCACTGGCCCTCTGGAACTGAGATTGGTGATCTCTGGGCTATAGAAATAAAGATGAATTGAATATACTTTGTGGAGAGTAACTTACCTATTCGCGTAGTATGTGCCAGTTACTGTACCAATCGCATGTAACAATTTACAGTTGGTGATCCAGCGGTACAGTGTTAGATGTTTCTGTTTAGTTGTTTAGTTTTGTTCATTATTCGGCACAGTTTGAGTGTGATTTGTCAAGAATAGTTTGTATTTTAGACAGTTCACTATTGCTTTGTAATAGTATTTTTTTTAGTAGACCAAAATTTAAATATGAATTGTGTGAATATGACTTCAAGTGAAATTGAACAAACCTGAATATTATGTGTATTTTATGATGGCTTAGCGCAGATACTTTGAATGCATTAACAGTGTTTGTAAATAAATAGATACATTTTGACAGAATTATTAAACGTTGTGATAAATATATATCATATTATAAATATATAAAAAATATATAAATGGTTTGTGGTTAGCACTGTCACCTCACAGCAAGAAGGTCGCTAGCTTGAGTCCCGGCTAAGCCAGTTGGCATTTCTGTGCTGAGTTTGCATGTTCTCCCCGTGTCTGCACGTGTTTCCTCTGGGTGCTCTGGTTTTCAGTCCTGGTTCACAGTCCAAAGACATGCTGTAAGTGATTAAAACAAACTAAAAATTGTCCGTGTATGAGTGTGTATGTAAATGAGAGAGTGCATGGGTGCTTCCTAGTAATGGGTTGCAGCTGGAAGGACATCCGCTGCGTAAAACATATGTTGGAATAGTAGGTGGTTCATTCTACTGTGGCGAATCCTGATAAATAAGGGACTAAGCCAAAGAAAAATTAATTAATGAACATTTTTTAATGAAAACAAGTGCATTCTTATTGCTGAGCTGAGCCAGATGATTGCTAAAACGAGTCTGAATTAACTTTTTTTTTTACTTATTGGTGAAAAAGACTTTGTATTAAAAACACTTTTTCATAACTGTCACTGAGGGTGTAAACAAATAGTAAAATGTACAAAAAAGAACGTAAAATAAAATCACTAGTAGAAGTTAACACAAATAGAAGTGAAATAGAAATGAACTACCATAAGATTGCGTTGGAATTCGCGAAGACTACTGTGATCTTTAGCCCTTCAGCTGAGACCCTCTGCTGCTTTAGATCATTGCTATTGACAAATCTGGCTAATTCAAGATGAAAGCCATTTGCACTATTGAATTTCTTTTGTCATTTTATTGCAATGTATGCATCTAAAAAATAGAGCAACTGTAAGATAAGGAAATGATTTGACTGGCAGCAGTCTCGGTACAGCAGGAAAAATCGATGAAGCTTTGCTGTTCAGAGTGTTGCTGTGAATGACAAGAAGCTATTTTTTTGATTAGACCCTGTACACTGTTGCTGACTTTGAAGAGACATGACCCAAATATGGCACGAGGGTGAGCAAATATATGATTAGAAATGACAGCTTTAAGAAGCAGCTGTAGAGTCCTATAGGTGTACCACTCAGTCTCCTTCACGCTCGGCTGTCTCAACACCGTATTGATTTGGGGACTCCTCTTAAGTCATCATTATCCACGGTAAATGGCTCGGTCACTGGGTGCATCTCACAATGAAACCGTGAATGATATTTGACCTTACTTTGCCACAATTTTGCACTGAGAAACTTTAGTACAGTTCCACGTTACCAGTGACATCCTGCATTTATTATAATATCACTAATGCCAGTCCAAGCGACTCAACCCTGAAAAATGTGAAAATGCTTCTGTACAGGCATTGATTCTGCTCTCGTAGCGTGACCCAAACAGCTCCAGTCTCGTTTTGTTTGTCTCTATATTGCTTCAGAAGACGCTCTGCTGGGCATAAAGGAGCTGTGACTGAGAAGATAAGGCAACCATTACTTGCCACGTTCCACCAAGCAACAAGGCTTTTGCATTCAGGACACGGCCGGCCATCCATCCAACCGTTCTTTTCGCCTGATGTTGTGCTGAAATAGATTCCCCTGTCTCCATCCCCCTGCACCTCAATTATCTACTGTGAGGAGGACGGTGCCGATGAAAAGAGAGAAGAGAAAAGCGGAGAGTTTTCATACACACTCTCCCCTGAAAGATTCAGCTGCCGCTTTGAGCTTGGATCAATCCTGGCTGCTCTCCATGTCTCTCAGACAGCATGTTCTCACGTAGGGCAGGCCTGTCAATTGCCAAGACAGCTTTGGTGAGGCTTGCATGTGCCGCCTAACTGTAGCGTGAGCAAACGGTTTGAAGAGAAAAGGAGAAATAATTGATGAAACTGTAGAGGTATCGCTGTATAAAACACAATGAGAGCCTGGGCTCTAAATTAGTAATGTTCTGACATACAATGGCTCCGGAGAGTGTTTGCGGAGGTTGAAGCCAAGGTTAAAAATAAATGAATGGAATTGAATCATGTTCACTTTTTGTCTACATGTAATGATGCTCTGCACCAAATAACAATCTGCTTCCAATAAATCTGTTTTCAAGTTTGATTTATAAAACCAATTGTAAGAAAAATTTAAATGAAAGGGCAATGTCCAGGTTTCAGAATTCTAAAACCTAGAATTCTAAAAAAATGTATCTAACATCCTGAAGCATAGGCAAAAAGTGCACCTTCTATTTGATCAAACATGACATTATCTGTACGCCACATGTATTAACTTTGAGCAGATGTATTGTGATACCTGACCTGAATTAGTTGTTTTTTTTAATTGTCTGCAAATGCATTGACTACAGTATTTATTTATTTATTTATTCATTAATTTTATTTTTACAGGCTTGGTTTGTTTAAACCACACATGTGAATATACTGCAGCAGTAGCATGAGAGCAGAGGCCATTATTATTCATAACCCTTCCAAATAAGGTAAATGCAGAACATTTCATTCTAGGGGTAAATCCTAGGGTTCTAAATGTAACATCATCAGTGGTGGAAAGAGTACTGAAAAATCATACTCAAGTAAAAGTACCATTACTTGCCAAACAATGTAGTGCAAGTAGAGTAAAAGTATCTGTTGTAAATATTACTCAAAGTATGAGTAAAAATAATCCTTTTCAAAAGTACTCAAGAGTAGTGAGTATTAGACTGTAAACAACTGATGCATTTATTGGTAATTTGTGGGTGTGTGTAAACGTAACATTCTGTAGCACATTTAGTTATTGCCCAGCAGGCACACAACGTCATAAGACGTTAATATTAGGTTAGATTTAGGTTGTGATGTCAGGTGACCAAAATTCAATGTCTAGCCAGCATCTAAGGACAACATTATTTTGATGTCCAATAATGAGGTCAAATGACGTTGATATCTTAAACCAACATTTATTCGACAGGTAAGGCAACTAAAATTTAACATCTGATAGACGTCATAGTGGTAACGTCCACACAACGTCAAACTGTAACATCATTAGACGTTGATATTTGGCTGATTTTTGGTTGGACGTTGGAAATTGACGTCGGCCTGATGTTGGGTTCTGACATCAACCCGATTTTTCATTTTTAAACAAAATGCAACGTCCCCACGACATTGAGGTACAACATCAATCTGACATCATGTTGACATTGTGTGCCTGCTGGGTATTTAAGGCCATTTCAGTCATCATACAGTAAACATCTGTCATCTTCTCATCAGTGATATGCATCTAAACCAGTGATCACCAAACTTGTTCCTGGAGGTCTGGTGTCCTGCAGATTTTAGCTCCAACCCTAATCAAACACACCTGAACAAGCTAATCAAGCTCTCACTAGGTATACTTGCAGGCAAGTGTTCATCCAGGCAAGTGTTTTGAGACAAGTTGGAGCTAAACCAGACACCAGACCTCCAGGACTGAGATTGGTGATCCCTGATCTAAACAGTCTCTGGGTGAGTGCGTGTTAAGATTTTGGACATCTTCTTGGACACTTTTAATCCTTCCAAACAGTTTGCTGCAATTATAAATCGCCCTGTTTTGAGGAAGTTTAATATGATGTGATTTACCTTCTATATGCGATTTGATTGGACAGGAATTACAGGACTGATTTTTCTAATCCCCTTAAAAAAGAAAGAAGTGACTGCAGTTTAAAAGTAGTGGAGTAAAAGTACCAATAGTGCACTAAAAATGTACTCAAGGGAAAGTAAAAGTCCACATTCTTAAAACTACTTAGTAAATTACAATTCCTGAGGAAAAACTACTCAATTACGGTAGCTTGAGTATTTGTAATTTGCTACTTTACACCATTGAACATCAGTACATTAAAGTCATTTATGTAGAATTATTTCACTTACCTAAGTCACACACCTTACAGTTTATGTATCAGAGATCAATCTAAACATAATGTACGAATGCAAAGAGGAGCCAAGAAAATTTATTTTCTAATGCAATGACTTTTAGGCCTTTTTCCATGTGTCATCGAGTATACAATTACTGTTTGAGTCCACTGTATTAAAATGATGACATATACCATTTGTACAGATAAACCTGACAAAAAAGAAAAATCTGTTGTTCATGTGATATTAAAAAAACTGAAAGCAGGGAAAGAAATACCTTGTTTCAAGAGTAGCTGTTCGGATGATGTGAAATATACACAAAAGCATAATGTAATACACTGCGTTTTAGCTCTGAGCATGGAATGTGCTTTTAGAGTTAGTCAGTGAGCATTACATTCACAAATGCAGCAGCTGCCTCATACTGTAGCGGCAATACTGAATCACACAATACAAGCGTGGCCCTCATACAATCTCAGTCGTTTGTTTTCATGCCCTGTCAGTTTATATGAAGCACAGGTGCTTTGATGCACTGGAAGTTTAGGAGTTCTTGAATTATGTATGTCATGTATATTATATACAGTATGCCCACAAGTGTGAGGATTGATCTGTTGTTGTTTTTTATACTTGTTTTTGAGTGTATTTTAGAATGCATGCAGCCGTTAGGTAAAAACATGTTAGCGCAGAATACAGCATATTGGCACTGCTGGGCTGGATTGTGCATAATTCAGAATTGGATTGTGAATGCTTTTTACTTGCCAGTTCAGCTCTGGAATTTGAATAGAGGCAAAATAGGACACATTCAAGTAAGTGCCATTTTTACTGATACATTTTTATACAAAATTCGTTTTATTAGCACATAGCACTAAAAAATATTAGTTAGCATATAGCACTAAAAAAATATCTAAGAAATTTAGTAAATGCTAAAAAAATACTGTACAATGCACACCCTAAAGTTTAAATTCTATAATAATTTACTTCTCTTACACGTTTTCCATACCTGTTTGCTTTTCTTTCTTCTGCTGAACAAAAAGGATTATATTTTCAACAGAACTTATTGGAAGTACATGATTTGTCCTGTATTTTGACTGTATGATTGACTACCGTTTCAAGGCAAAATGTATGCTAAGGATCAGTATGACATTTCCTTTCACACTAATGATATTTACAGGGATATATTATCAACAAATATAGGGAAAAAAATCATATTTTATGGATTTTAGTGTAACATCAAGGTAAAACTACGTGGTCACAGGACACTTTTCTCTTTTGAAAACACCATTGGTTGGGTTTAAGTTAGTGGTTTGCTGGTCTAGTTGATCTCTTCTAGAAGCCTTCAAGGACATCTATTTGAAAAATAATGTAGACAGCACCCTTTAGTGGATTTGTCATTTGAAATGTGCAATAAAACTGTACCCGGAATTTTATGTTGAGGCGCGTATTTCCAGCCTGATCTCATGAGGAAATGTAGCTATTTTATGTTTGGTCAGTTTTTGCTAATACATGCAAACTCATATGAGTTCAGTGATATAAAATTTACTAATGTTAAAAGGAGGCATGGCACCAAACCTCACCCCTAAACCCAGTCGTCATTGGGTAATGAGAAAATCACGTTAAAATGTTTGAATAAGATCGTACAAATTCATGTGCAACTAAATTAAAAATGTACAAAGTGGCATGAGATAGTGTTGGAATGTTCAGTGGGACATTGTTTTTGGTGAACTCTCTTTAACTTTAATCTCTTTAAGGATGAACTTATTTTCATAACTAACAAAATTCAATTGTGCTGATTGATCTGACTTATTTTATTGTGTTCTCATGTACTGGTTCCAAAACAGAAAACACTATATTTAATTATATTTATTTGTCTGCAAGACTTTGGCTGCCTCATACTGTGATACTCCAATACATACTTTCAGCTTCAGCCTATAGCCTAGAAAATATTGGCCACATAAAGCATGCATTGGTCACATTACCTCTTAATGTCTTAAGTTTAGCCTGCAGCCCAGTTTAATTTACTGTCAGACAATTACAAACTTGAACCGAAGACCAGGATTGATTTGTTTGCTTTAATTTACTTGCTCATCTGTAATTACATTCTGCATAAAAACCTGCCATTGGCACATGCATTTCCATTATGTTCAGGCTTGAATGATTTTAATTCCTTTAATCTGTGTGTTCATGGGTGGATCACGTTCAGGATTTGTGCATGTGTCATGGTCAGAACGACATTGGTCATTTAACTCAAGGTAGTGAGTTAAATTGAGGTGACACGATGACTCTTTGCGGCCAGGAAGAGGTTAATAGAATGTGATGTCTGGTGTAAGTTCCTGCCAATGTCTATTGTAATGTCAGGGCATGTTTTATAGTGTGGGTTAATGGCACACAATGAAATATCATTCGATGATAACACCGAATATGAATCGTGATAGTTTTTGAGACATATGAATATGAAGCTTATAGATGGAATAACTTCTAAAACTTTGAATTATATGACTATAACTTCTTATTTAAGCGTAACCTATTCCTAAATGATGTTAAAGTGGTTTTAACATACTCAAACCCACCTTTATTAGAACACAGATTTAGCTAGCGTACAGCAATCTAAAAAAATAACAAGAAAAAAATGTTTATATTAGGTATAGATTTGAGTGAAATTTTTTATTATTATTTATTTGTTTATTTATATATTTTGTTTCATGTTTTTTTATGTCATAAAGGTCTGACAACCTTTCTTCCCAATTTTAAATAAAAAAAGTATAATTTTATCAAAGATTGGTTTAACTCGTTTGAATTAAATACATTGGTTTTGTGTATTAGTATTTGCTGTATTAGTATTTTTAAATACATTTTATATTAAATTCAGTTTTTTTTGTTTAATTTATTGATTATCATCAATAGTTTACAGAATAAAACAAAAAAGTACATTCAGACACATAAGTATAAATCATAAAACCAGAGAAACTAATTATTTTAGGTGCTGGATGGGGAGTTTGTTCATATGAAAGCTTAATTCGCTCTAACAGACAGAGCATGTGAAGGTAATAATGCAAACTGGACCAGAGCAGGCTGATGTAATGATAATGACACGAGGAGTAATTGGATGGCAGAATCTAATCAAAGTCCTTTTCTTATAAACTATTGCGGTGCGTGTATGAAAAAATCTGACCCCTGGGTTAAAAAGAAATGCCAATATCTATTCCCATGGAAGTCTCTTCAAAGCCAGTCATTGGAAATATGATTTACCACTGATTAATCCGGTATAATGGTGTTAGTAGATAATCAGCATCTGTCTAGGAAGTGGCATGTTTAATTATTATGTCCACATGGTTTTTCTCTTAACTTTGACATTACACAGGAAAAGGCAAAGTATTTCTTTTGCTTGTCAGTTTCTATTCCTGCTTTTGAATGTAGTATAATGAGTCCAAGGATCTCATTCATTCACATTGATATTGAATATTCTCAGTGTTTTCATACTGAACATATCTCGTATTCCTGGCAAGGTTAATTTGGTGTAATTAATTCACCTCTCAGTGAAACAGATCATGTAGTCCAAAGACAGTAATGAGGTTAGGTTGTGCTGATTGCTGCTGGCTGGAGCGGTTTACTAATTGCATTGCACCATCCGGCTGTGTTTCCTCTGTCTCTGCTGACAGCATGTCTGACTGTTTACAAAAACAGTTTAAGATGATGTGGTTGCTGAGGTAATAATTAGCAATGTTATTGTCTATTAAATCTTAATTTCAATTAAGGGGTTTATTTTTTTTTTGATGTTTTACAAAATGTTTATATTCATTCATTCATATTCTTTTCGGCTTAGTCCCTGTGTTAATCTGGGGTCGCCACAGCGGAATGAACCGCCAACTTATCCAGCATATGTTTTACACAGCGGATGCCCTTCCAGCTGCAACCCATCTCTGGGAAACATCCAGACACACTCATTCACACTATGGACAATTTAGCCTACCCAATTCACCTATACCACATGTCTTTGGACTTGTGGGGGAAAGCGGCGCACCCGAAGGAAACCCATACGACCACGGGGAGAACATGCAAACTCCACACAGAAATGCCAACTGACCCAGCCGGGGCTCGAACCAGCGATCTTCTTGCTTTGAGGCGAATGTGCTACCCACTATGCCATCATGGTGCCATGTTTGTATTTAATATACTTATTTATAAAGACTATTGTTTAGTGTAATATCAAGAAACAATGTACCATAATTCTCCTTTCACACATTTCCACTGACAGGTCAAAATCCAGCAAGATAGTGTGTCTGTTAGTTATGTTCCAATTATCATTTTTGATTTTGACTGGGAAAAAATTATTTTTTCATTCATTTTTGAAAAAAATAGGTTTAAGCCTGCAAAATACCTTGGTCCATGTGGGCCAGAAGGGCTTGAGTGGTCATAAAAGTCAAAAGAAATGTTCACAATTTACAGATATTGCTGCCACACTACTGAATTCTTCTACCCGATGTTGACTGAGTTAAAACAGGAGTAGGTTGTTTTAATATAAAGCGATGACGTCTTGTATATGCTCTGCCATCATCTAGCAGCATGTATCGATTTTGCTTTAAAGGATTTGGCAGCACTAGACATTTTTCATGGTTTCATATCAGGGTACTGGCTAACATCAACAATTATATCACTGTGCAGTAACAGTGACAAGAAAAGAAATGTAGATACTTTTAATAAACTCTCCTTTTATTTTTGTTAAAAAATTAGGAGACAACACAGGCTGCTGTCGTGCTGTGTGGAAACTCTTACTACGAGCTGTGTGGTTGCCAAAGATCAATGATTTAAATTCCCCAGTGTGACAATAAACAATGTTTTTTTTTCTCGCCGGTGTTTTACTTAATATTTGCAATCTGGCATCTCTGTGCACGCGCTCTCGAGGTGGATGCACAGATGACCTTAAAAAAACAAACGAGCAAGTTTGGTTTAACAAGCAAACACCGACAAAAACGGTAAGCTCCATAATACAAACAACTACGCTTTAGCGTCGCCATTTAATATATTCTGCTTAAGTCAAAGTGTCATAGAGGCTGCACGTGGTGGTTCTTGACCTGTGCTAAAATTCTTCAATCTGTAATGAACAGGAATGACAATCATGTTTGTAATTTGTAACAAAATTAATTTCAGTCATTAGTCAGACATGTTTTGTCTACTAAGCTTGACAAAACAAAAACAATACCAGTAAATATGACTTAAATTTAGAAGTAGGCGAGGTCTACACAAGACAAGACACAAGATTAACTCATTTACTGTCACTGTTTTTCAGTACTTATTTGCCTAAACCTGAACCTTTCTTGACAAATTGTTCATATTCGTATATTACTGAAGGGGTGACAGTTAAAGAATTAATTTTTGTCAGCAATTCTCTTAGCAACTGTGGTTTGCTCATGAAAATGAATTTTACTTTAACACCATTTAAACACATTCATTTTCTTTTTTGATTTGGTCGCCACAGTGGAATGAACCGCCAACTTATCCAGCATATGTTTTACGCAGCGGATGCCATTCCAGCTGCAACCCATCACTGGGAAACATCCATACACAACATACACTACAGGCAATTTAGCTTACCCAATTCACCTGTACCACATGTCTTTGGACTTGTGGGGAAACCAGAGCACCTAGAGGAAACCCCCGCGAACACGGGGAGAACATGCAAACTCCACACAGAAATGTCAACTGACCAAGCCAAAGCTACAACCAGTGACCATCTTGCTGTGAGACGATTGTGCTACCCACTGAACCACCGTGACATCACCATTTAAACTTGTAGTGTTAAATACAGATTCTGTACTCTTATTTTGTTATTCTTATTGTTCCTATAAAAATAGTGATCATTGTATAATGTAATAGATTTGTGTTTCATGGCTTGGAAAAACGTACTAGATTTACACTGTTCAAATTTCACACTGCACTCCTTCTACACGCTTCATCTTCAGTACAAGACCCGGCATTTAACTGTCAATTGCAATGGTGTGACCTAAAACACACTGACATGAATTGGGTTAACTGGACTTGGAACTTTCTCCATCAAAACGTATTAGTGTAATTCCTAAAATACCTTGTCATTTCCAGTTCATAAATGAAATATGACAGATTATGCAATAAGGCAAGATTTCTTCTTCAATGTATTGCCATGAAGTTTGACTTTACTATACATGATCTTAAAATCAATTTTGGTGTTTCTTTAAATAAGAAGTGGCATGGAAAAATCTAATTCATTTACCAGACAAAAACACAATATTGTGTTTTCATTATGGAGAATGGCGTAAAGAAAATGGCTTCGAACTGAAATGAACAATGACAAGTTCAAACATTTGCAATTGGAAGTACATCAAGACATTAGCATTGCACACTGCAAACTACAATGGATCTCATATGTATGAATGTCAGAGAGGTTTGCCTTTGAGAGCCACTACAAATCTTGTTTAAAAACTTATAAATGGACCTAACAGGGGAATGTGTTCATTTATTGTTTTTGTTTACAGCTGGCATTTATTTATGCCTTTGAAGGTCATTTATCTTTTTAGCACACAAAGGCAGTAAACAATCATGCAGCTTGAAAGCCTGAATAAATTATTAATACAAGGATTTTGTCAGGAAGTCATAGCAAACGTGATTTGCGAAGTAAACGACTGCCGAGTAATTATTTGTGAGGGATTATTCTGTACTGTCATAAAGTTAACTTTTAGATTTCAAATGTACACACATCTGCCACATAAAATTAAATCGCCATCCTGCTTTATTGCTTTATTCGCGACACTAATTCATCACAAAAGAGTTTGTCTGCTCTATATCAGAATCCAATTAACTGTTCTTGTTACAATAATTTATATGTATAAAACATTACTGCCTTAATTAGTATCTGGAAGGTGTGAGACGGAGGAAAAGACGCAATCTTTATTTACTAAGAGGCAGTAATTAGCAGCTGTGCTCCTTTTAAATAGTTTAAAGGCCTATGAATGCAATCGCATATTCATGAATCTCAGTCTTAGGCAATGACACAAGGACTGTAAAGTCACACTAGTGAGTTAGCTTGCATGATTTACTATTTGAGCCATTTGCAAGAGAAATATTTCTGCCAAGTGAATGTAAACCTGCAATAAAGTATAGCAGAGTTACATTTTTAGGGTTAAGGCTACACTTGTACTTAAATTCTATTTAGAAGTGTTTTGCCTTTTTGACATTTTAAATAGTGTTTTTCAGTCCAATGAAACGAAAACCTCCAGAATGTACTTTTTAGAGTTACTTTTATCACCCTTTATGACTATTTGCTAGTAGATTTCAATTGCAATACAGATTTATAAAGATTGTTTCTTAAAATTAGCTTATTTTTTCTTGAAAATCTATAAATCTCCACTTCCGCAGTAGCTGGGCACCAAACATTGTTTTATTTGCATGTAATTGGCTAAATGTTTTTAGGGATTTGTTCATACGTCATTTGCCTGATTATTTTCCTTTTTTCTGGTTGTTCAAATGTGTTCTGAATAAAATGATCAAATGAGATAGACATAATCCCCTCTTTGAATCAGATTTGACATAAAAAAGATTTTTGTGCTAAAATGTGAGCAAATTTTTACATATTTAATGCAATAATGCCTTTATTTATTATTTTTTTATATGAAATTTTAGAAAACTTGCAATGCAAAAAAAATGTTTGATCTACTGTGGAAGTATAGTGATGACTAGTTTTTCTTCCACTATTCACTTGCAGTGTCTTGCTAACATTTGTGTTTGGCATTGCAGTTCATGGATATTCTGTACCAGCAGTCACACTATTTAACAGTGTCAGTAATCTTGATTGATTGCAGTAAACACCTGGTACAGCACGGTACACTGAGCATGCATGCTATAAATTCACTTAAGACCGCACAATGTTGTGTTTGGTTGTGGCATCAGTAGTTTTATGGCAACACTTGAAATGGCAGGCAATATCACTCTCAGGAGACGTATTACATTGCGTTTATGATTGGGGTATGTTTGGAGAAGTAAATTTAGGGCATATTGACATTCTGTTACTGCATAAACCTGTCATCTGCAGCTGTGTTTGAGCTGAGGGGAATATTTTATTTGATTGGACTCCTGGAGTTTTCACAGAATTCATGAACTGTGCAGAAAAATTAATCACAGAACCCAAGCACCTGTAGTTTTTTGTTGATCTAACGGATACTTGTGCTCTTTGAAATGAGCAATGCTACAACATAAGCAAAAGCAAAAATTATTTACTGTAAACTGAATCTATTATTAATGTAAAAACAAATGCTAATTGTTTAAATATTATGGGGATCATGTCAATCTTTTACTAATTGTAATTTAACTTATTTTCTAACTTTTCTAACTTAAAATTGTAATAGAGTTGACAATGACAGTGGACATTATTCACCGTTTTGTGCTTTAGCATCAACATCAACATCAAACTAGATACATAGCATGCCTATAGCAGATTTTATGTATTTTCATCACATTATTTTTAAAAAGTCACTGAATTCACTGAATTATAACAGGAATATACTTGACAAATATGAATAAAAATTGGAGTATCTTAAACATTTTGTCCAAAATAATGAGAGAAGAGTATGATGACATGCCTCAATGTCTTTCGAATTTTCCAGCAAAATATCAAAATTAGACAAAATTGGCTAAATATATGATCCAGGAGACAAATGACATTCAGGTGTAGTGCAAATCTTTTAGTTAACATTAAAAACAAAGTGCTCCTAAGCACACAAACATTATTGGTTTTAGAAATGACTATTATGTGTTATTATTCAAAACTGTTCCGTTTGTTTTGCACTCATGCGCAAATCCGCTCGTTCGTGACGTATGGAGAACTGTTTCTGGTTCCAAACCGCTACTTGTTTGAATTGACAAGATATTCATTTATGATCACTTTTTAGTCATATCACACATTAATTGAATTTTATATGTAATCATGGTGTACTCAACAGTCTCTGTTCTTGCTGCATCACAAACACCAATATTTTAACATTTAAAAAAAAAATAATTACTTTCTGGCCATCGAAAAATTAGGCATGGATATATGTTATTGCAATTGTGATTTCCGAAAGTATTTAATTGCTTTGTAAACGTTTATTATTACCATTTGTTGAGCCTCCCCATACAATTTGATAGAGTGCTTGGACCTGGAAACCACTTTGCGTGACGTCATAACTAGCAGATAGCACAAATAATATACTCATTGTTATTTCAAGAGTTCACACTTAGCTGATGATTGGTAATAAAGCTAGTTTGGCATGCTGTCCCGGGAGAGAGCCCTGAGCTCATAAGATTCTCGAGCCCGGGGCTCCCTCCTGTTTGCAGGGCGAGAGGGGAGTTTGAGCTCAGGTAGATCTTGAGAACCCCCCGCCCTCCTGCTGCTTATAAATTGCTATGAGGGTATGCTGCTGGTGGAATTCGGGTGTAGTGCTGATTTGTTTTAGTCAATTTACTAATGTCTCATGTTTTGGACTGTGGGAGGAAACCGGAGGACCTGGGGAAAACCCACGCGAGCACGGGGAGGACATGAACTCTGCACAGAAATGTCTACTGGCTGGGTAGAGGCACAAACCAGAGGCATTCTTGCTGTGAGGCAACAGGGCTAGCCACTGGGCCACCGTGCTGTCCTATAAAGGAAAAAGGAGAAGTGGGGGTTGAAGGGGGGATTCTTCGAGACAAAGATGACTAAGGTAAGAGGCTTTGGTTATTTATACTCTGCTGGGAATCGTCTGATTGGTGGATTGTGCATTAGCTTGACTCTGGGCCAGCCGTGTCAATCATAAGCACACACTCCTCCCGAAATTACAGTAGTTTATAACTAAACTTCGCTTACATGGTCATCAAGCCGCGACCCAACTTTTTAGGAACTATAATTTTAGGAATTATAATTAATTTGTATTTATTTGTTAACATACACAAGTAGTGACAGATAAATCATAAGAAAATCACAAAGACTTACAAATAAACAATATTTTATTGCTGTCATTTAACAAAATGCATCAAATTATAGAAATATTACAAAGTAAAAACGACAAATGCTGTAAACAGTGGTTAGGGTAAAGAAATGTTCAATTCTCATAAACTAAACTGAACTGTTGTCGCACGCGCATTTCAAAATAAACCACTTTTGGGTCGCGACCCACCAGTTGAGAAACACTGCTCTAAACAACCCAATAATATAAATTCAGTAATTAAAACCAAAGCACTCACAATAATTTACAATTTGCAAACATCCCGATGTCAATGTTTGGAATGGATGATTTTTAAATATATCACTGTATTTTGCTTATGCTCCTGTCAATAACATTATCAAAACCCAATAGTCAAACAAACAAAACCCAAAATTTAAATAGTAGAAAGCTGCAATAAAGAAAGCATAACCTGATTTGCAGCAGATCTGCATTTCACTGTATAATCATCAAGTCACATCCATACTACACTGATGACTGTAAATTGATTAAAAGCAAGGAGCTTAATAGTACTATACATAAAAAAAAGTGAATAAGAATTACGACTTCACTTTTCTAAACTTGCAACAGACTTTAGTGCAAAGCTGCTTTCCATGTTTTTACTTAACACCAATCCTCAACTGACAGGAAAAAATGAACTAGGTCAAAGATAGCCGATGTGGCTCAGAGCCCCCGCTACCAATTATGCCACCATCTTTCTTCATATACTCACTGTCCACCTTCTTCTGAGTGACACAAAAGGAAATATTTAGAAGAATGGTGTTAACCAAACAGTTGAATGTAACCACCAACTGTATTTCTTCACCTACTGTAATAGTCAGTGGCTCAGTCAGTCAGGTTTCTTCATAATTCTGTGAATTAAAAAAAGAAGAAAAAAGTACTAAAATAGGTTTGGAACAACTTGAAGGTGAGTGAATGAGCAATTTTCCATTTCTAGGTGAACTCTCCCTTTAATAGTGTATACTGTATGTGCTTTTCAATCTAAAGTGTTACCAATGTTTCTTTCATGTTCTGTGTAAAAATAGTTATAACTTTAAAACAGCACAAGTCTTGATTTTATGCTGACCTGTTCCTTTAATATTTTAAGAGCAAGTGCAGATTCAGTGTGTTTTTTGAAGATGGAAAGGGCTACTTAGGTGGAGTTGGGAAATTCATTCTCATTTACTGTAGCTTGATGGTGGAAAGCTCAGGAAAGTGATTTTCTGCCTCTTTGTGTTAGCAGTACCACGAGTGCCGGTCCTGAGGACAGTTGAGATCGAAAGAAAAGTGGAGTGGGAGAGAAAAAGGAATGGGATCAGGACTTTACAAAGGCGATATATGAACACGTGAGTATGTCTAATTAAACCTGAGAAGAGTGCATGACAAGAGCATAAATTGAAAATGAGGAGTGAATATATGGAAACAACAAGAAAAAAAAAAATCTGACAAGTTGAGATCAGGGAGGCAAATTCACACTTTAAATCACAGGCCATGACTAGACCTGCTGCTAGAAATGTCCTGAAGTCCTGCTGTGTGTCACGTCCCGCTCTGAGTGATGTGAGCTGATGTCCCTGTCTTGTAGAAGTACTGAATGAGTAATGGGGTGTGCAGTTTCCTCTCGCTGCTGTGAAAAGAAATGGCAGACCAATCCCACTTGAAACATCGTTGTGAAGTAACATTGTGCTGCAGTTGCAGCCATCTGAATTGCATATTAGGAAGGAAATCGATTATAACAATTCTGTCTTCCACTCAAATATTTCAACTATTGTTAGACTTGAAAATGTTTGCATTTACTTTTTCATTAATTATGGAATTGGTCGCTGCTTTGTTTACACTGCAGGATGGATCGGCGACAGGGAGTTTCACACTGCATGACTTCAAAATAGGAAGAATCGCAGACAACTTTGTCCAAACTGCGTCTCACACCTAAAAACACGTAGTATATCTTTTGTTATTAACTACATAACGAGAAAGAAGCCTTTAATGGGGTAGAAATGTACATATTTGCTCACCCGGCTTTGAAGGGAATTAGAAATTTCTCCTCAACTTTTTTATTCTTTGACCAGGTTGGGTTGTGATATTGCTCATATGACATGACAAACAGACATGGGAGCTCATGCCAAATGTACACTAATGTTCCCTCCATTTCTTGGGTCCGAATAAACTGAAAATGAACTTCTCCCCCATCCTCCCGCTGGCCTGCAGGTACCCACACTAGTGAATGCTGCTCTCTCATTGGCTGTAGGCGATCGCCGATGTTATTTTCAGTCAAAACACATTTCACACGGCGTGATTTGAATCACCGACAGCTCCAGATATTTAGCACGCCAATTATCTCCCTTGCATCGGCGACTCATCAGCGATTCTGTCAGATCGCGTCTTTGATTGGCCATAGTGTATGAGTGTGTGTACTGTATGTCAACTTGAGAGTGTATGGGTGTTTCCTAATTCTGGGTTGCGGCTGGAAGGGCATCCACAGCGTGAAAAAAATGCTGGAATACTTGACTTTACATTCCACTCTGGCGACCCCTGATAAATAAGGGACTAAGCCAAAGGAAAATGAAAGAAGAGTGAAAAGGTAGTTTACATTCATCCAAGGCATTTGTTTGTCAGATTAAACCTGTATGGAAAACAGAAAATTACATATTAATGCTTAAATTATTTGCATATATTACATAAATGCATTTAACTGAATGAACTACAGCAGTAATTTAACATGTTGATTGATAACTGCAAGCATTAAATAGGTCTTCGTATTCATATTCTAAATACCTTTTGTATTCACAAACGTGAATATACGAGATTTTTGATTGAAGATTTAGATCAAATTGTTTGCCAGATTATGTTTTTCTCGATGGTCATTTAAATATGCGTTCGGATATTCTGTAATTGAAATATAGAGTTGCAAGGTATTCACTGTATACAGCAGAGAAAAATACTGTTAACCAATTATGATATTATTTCAGACATAAGTAATTCTTAGGTAAGTCCCTTCCTTGTTGATATTAGATACGTATTAAACATCAGTTGCAGTATGAATAATGATAAATCATCATTGATAAAACAAGAAAGTTGGCTTTCAGTTTCCCCCTTATAAATCTCCTGGACGAGGACGTTGCTGTAAATGACCACAGAAGCGAGGCAACATTAATTTCAGTCTGTCTGTTTGCTCAGCTCAACAGCCTCCTGCTGGGACTGCAGATTCCCACAGTTTACGCCTCTCTCTCTCTTTTTTTTTGGCCCCAGAATCACACACCAGCAGACAAAGTGAAGACACAGACACACACTCTTCCCTTTGAACGGCCAGCTTATGATTTTCATTTCAATCCTCTTCCTCCTCAAGAGGGTTTTACTCCCCTAGTTACATTGAGATCTAATGTCGAACGAGAGGGAGGAGATGCAAGCATTTCAGTTGCAATTTTCACACCCAATTATGCTAATATGTTGTGCCGGTGTCTCCGTGAGCAGGGCTGATGGAGCTGTGTCCTTGAAGTAGGGTCCATCGGGACACACGGAGGGCTAGAACAGACGTGACATGCTGTGCATACTTTACCCAAGGGAGAACAACCTTCGGCTCTGAACAATCTGTAAACATGAGGTTATTCGACACACAGCCTAGAAGAGTGTGAGACGAGACCTCGTCAGAAAGCCAGAGAAATGTTCATTCATTCATTCATTTTCTTGTCGGCTTAGTCCCTTTATTAATCCGGGGTTGCCACCGCGGAATGAACCGCTAACTTATCCAGCATTTGTTTTACGCAGCGGATGCCCTTCCAGCCACAACCCATCTCTGGGAAACACATCCATACATTCTCACTCACAAACACACACTACGGACAATTTAGCTTACCCAATTCACCTGTACCGCATGTCTTTGGACTGTGGGGGAAACCGGAGCACCCGGATGAAACCCACGCAACCACGGGGAGAACATGCAAACTCCACACAGAAATGCCAACTGGCCCAGCCGGGGATCGAACCAGCGACCTTCTTGCTGTGAGGTGAATGTGCTACTCACTACGCCACCGTGGCGCCCAGAGAAATGTTTTATATTAGAAATATTTTATATAAGTAAAATTCATTTTCAAAGTTATAATTTTTACATTTTTATGAATGAAGAGTTCAGATGCAAAAAGTGGGGTCTGAAATGTTCTACTAAAATGAGCATTTTGTTTGCCACCTATGCTCATGTTGAGTTATTTCACAATAAAAGCTATGAAAATAACCTATTCTTTGCCGTAAAAGTGAATATTACATAGCCTGAGAAAAAAAAAACTCAATTTAGAACATTTCGGCATATGAGGTGTCTGCATCTGAACTCTTCATAGTTTACATTTATCATTAATTTATCTAAGAGATATTTACTCAATGTCTAAGGAAAGAGGGCTCCAGTGATCTTTGCTAATGTTCATAAAGTCTGTCTTAACACATTCAAGTCCACACAACCTCCACATGACAGATACGCCTGCTGTTTTTTTTCCCTCCTAAAAGATCCATTACCATAGATGTGGAGAAATAACTCATTCAGCAGGAAAAATCACTATCCCTCCGCCCTGAAAGGGACTGGCAGTGGCATTTATCATTTGAGTTTAATGTATTTGTCTTTCGGCAGGCAATTAGAGAAATCTCTCATATAGACGAGAACCTTTGAAATGCTTATTACTTATTTTTCATGTTTTAATGGAGCTTCTCCTGGGTGAGATTATCTCATCTAATCACAAAAGCAGTTTCAGCTAATTGGCATAGATTTTATTTGTGTCTTTTTAAAAACTGTACAAAACCCAAGCAAAGTTACACAGCTTAGATGTACTTGAACATTTCTCTAAAATGAGAATATCACATTGAATCTGTGTGAAAAATGTATAAACATTGGATTTATATCATCATATAATCTTCAGTGTTCAAAATTATAAATAATTTTAGCTGTGCCATTTTGCTGTGTGACAGAGCTCATTTGTCCTGCATGAAATAGAGGTATGTGCTTTGGTGATGAATGCAGCAATAGAACAGCATGTTGCTTAAGGAGTCTCTGATGGAAATTTGCATTCATTCTGTCACCCTGACAATTCCTTCACCACCTTTCACTGACTACCTTATTTTTAAGGGTTTTTTTGCCTTTTGAAGACCAATATAATGTTTCCCATCAGACTCAAATAAATTAAACTTTCTTTTATCCACATCACACATGTTTTGAATTGGAAGAAATCATTCCATTTATAATGATTCCTAATCCAAATAATTCCTAATCCTCAGATTGGTATCCTTTCACAAGACTGATGAGCTGTTAATGACTTGATGTAAGCCTTGATTGGACTGTTCATTGCGATGGTATATTTGCCATTTGAACTATATCAATTGCATCATTCCTATGTCAGTGAACTTTGGACCAGATCTATGTCCACATAAAATGCTGCTCTAAAAAGGTTAGTCTTGCCTTTTGATTCTTTCTCTTGAGAGTTTTGGTCACTTCGAAGGTTTTCAATCTAAATTCTTAATTGTAATTCCGTCATCATTTATTCATCCTCCACTTGTTTCAAACCTATTTGGGTTTCTTTCTTCTGTTGAACATAAAGGGAGATACGCTGAAAACAGCCATTGACGTCCATAGCATTTATTGTTTTTTGGATGTCAATGGCTGCTTTTTTTCAACATTCTTCAGAATATCTTGTTTTGTGTTCAACAGTAGAAAGAAATTCATGAAAGTTTAAAACCGCTTGAGTGTGGGTAAATGGTCAGGAAATTTCCATTATTGCGCAAACTATTCTTTAAATTCAAGACACTGTGTGTTGTTGAGATACTGTAAGTCCTTACTCTTTTCAGCACTGAAATGTCAAGTGATTCCAGCTGCTGTGTTGAACTGACTTCCCATTGCTTTTCCACATTATCCTGATTTCTTACATGTTTGTCTTTCAAACTGATGCTTTGACTGAGCATACAGTTAGTAATGCTGTAAAAGCGCAATATTCTAAAACTCTAGAATACATTTTCAGTTATTTCCAGTTTATAAAATGTAGCGTATTTAGTATTAATATGTTTGTCCCTCTGAATGACAGTGATTTAATTCAATTTGATATTTTTTACATTTTATATTTACAAACATTAGATTCAGTTAGATTATGCTTTTCTACACTTCAAGTCCAACATGGCGCAGCCCATTGCGTCTGGACTCACTGCTGATTACCAGCCAGAAAGAGGCATTGAAATCCTTTCCAGCCACTGAAACCAAGCTGCTGACAGTTATAGCTAGTAAAATCTGAACAAGCCTGAATCGTGACATATCTTGGAGGCTTTTAACATTTTTATAGACACAGCAAAAGCCAGGCCATAAATGGCTAAAATGCATCATAAATGAGCAGAATGACAGAAAGCATTGCTGAGAATTTGAAACCGAGGCAATATACAGTAGCATTAGGCCTGTAATGTGCCTCTTCATTCCAATAACATTGTTCTCGTTTGATTATATGAGAGGGAAACAGCCCACACAGAATTTGCACTCCCAGTTTTAAAGGCCGTCATTCATAAAGTTCTCCTCTTGCTATGGGGGATATTCTGCATAGTGGATGCTTTTTAAACTAGCATGTGCCCTTTAGAATAAGCATACTTGCAGGCTTTGTATTTATGTGTCTTTATACTCACACATGACAAAAGTAATGTTACAAATAAGTATGAAATAGTAACAACAGAGAAAATGTATAGGAAACAGTGAAATCAGAATAAAAACTACCTGCACTTTTCTCCTTGATTATATTTTGATAAATTATGAATTGTGCATTAGATAATAGTAAAGAGTCTGAAATCTATTAATGAACTCCGTATTCATCTGTAAATAAAACAAATATTCATTTTTTATATTAGGGATGCTCAATATGACCAAAATTCTTACTAATTTTACTAAAATTTCATCAAGACCTTCTTTTTCACACTCTTCTTTTCTCACACTCTTCATCACTTTATGTCTAGATACTTCATGTCTAGTGCAGCCAGATCTCAGTCTGATGGCTGAAGGTCTGGGAGCTTTGGTGTTTTGAATGGGCAAAGACTTCTCACTATGTTATATGAGTGACAGGTTAACCAACCAATGATGGGCATTTCAAGAGTCTGCAGGGCAAGAGGGGGAGTTTGAGCTCAGGTAGATCTCGATGAACTCCCCCGGCTAATAGAATGGTTAAGAAGAGATGTACACTTGCTAGGAGCATAGCTATGGTATATATTTGGTACGTTTACTAAGGTTGCATGTTTTTTAAACTGTGGGAGGAAACTGGAGAAAACCTGTGCAAGCACAGGGAGAACAAGCAAACTCTGCACAGAAATGTCAACTAGTTTAGTAAGGACTTTAACCAGAGACAGTCTTACTGTGAGGCAACAGTGCTAATCACTGGACCGCCGTGTCGCCCATCTGGAAAGAACGACGAAGATACTGAGATAGGAAAACTCTGGTTATTTATGGTGAGTTAGGAACCATCTGATTGGTGCATCAATTGTGAGCTGATGCGGGACCAGCTGTGAGCAATCATAAGCACGTGATCCTCTCAAAATTAGTCTATAAATAAACTTCACATAATTGCCCTCAGAATAACAGTCCGTGATGCAACTTTGCATCATTCATTCACAAACAACTTTAAAGGTTTACAACAATGACACATCAATATTCAAAACAATCTCTAAGCAAAACTTTAAAAAAAAATTAGCAGGATATGCATGTAGATTTTGTTCTGAGATTAATAAATTATTTTGGTGATGCATTTCTACATAAGGATCACCGCAGACTGAGATGACAGATGACTGAGTGAAAGTTCTCTATGCTATAAAAGCAAGGCTTTGTTGTAATTATGAGAATACGCAAATAAAAAAAGTTACTGTTTTGAACGATGTCTTTCTCTTATCTTTAAGATCAAAAAGACAGAATATCTGAAGATTTTCACTCAGGAGGAAAAAAAAAACAAGAATATAACCGTAATGTCAACATCACAGGTTTATCCAGTGAATATTTTATCCTTTTAATAATCCAGCGTTTAAGTCAAATTGATTAATGCTCTTCGTCACAAAGTTGTCCTCACAATAACAGACAGGTGTGCAGGCAGTAAATCACTGATTCATCAATGTCTCCGAAAGTTATACGTTTATTAATGAGCACTGTCATCAATATAAACCGTCCCAGCTTGTTTATCTCCTCAGACTTGGTTCCAGGCAGGCTGATAAAGATCGCTGCACACTCAACTTATGGAAATCCTGTATTAAATCATTCAGAGGATGATTGAAGATCTGCAAAAGTGTTTCCAGAAAAGTGTGCCATATTCATCAGATGTTTAACCAAAGGTCTGTGGGCAGTGTTTGGCTTGATGTTTGAGGCTAAGACTGCTTCATGTCAGTATGTGTGATTGTGTAAACAATGCGATCCTGTGAGTTTTCACTACCTCTTGAAGTGGACAGAAGTGGATAACCTCAAAACGTTTGATACCCTGTTTACACCTATTTTGTGTCATCTACGTGTGATACACATCCTAAAAATAGGATTTAAATATATTAAATTATATTGATTCCCCTAAGCCTATTTGCAAAGTTACACACAAAAAATGGTTTTAATAGCACAAAGGGCTTGTTTACACCTGTGTGTTTAATATTTAAATACATACGTTTTGGTAGGGTTACACCTGGTGTTCACACTAGTCTACACTTTATTTAGTTCACACTTTATTTTGATGGTCCATTTGAGTATTAGTAGAATGTCTGCTTAGTGTCTGTTGATACTGACATTTAACAGTCCTTCAACAGACATTTAACTGACAATAAGAAACTTTGCAAGTACATGTCAACTTACACTATCCCTAACCCCAACCCCAACCTAACGGTCTACTTATAATCTAATGAGAATTAATTGGCATGTAGATGCAATGTAACTTAAATTCAGCAAACGGGCGGTCAAAATAAAGTGTGACCACGTCCAGTTTTGAGAATGATTAAGACCTGTTTTTAGTTTGGAACCATGTTCTGTTTTAGCATAGAGGAACTGAAGTGTAAACTCTCTGACTTGTCTTCTGGACTATTTTGTACCATTCCCTGATTGGTTAAGCCTATCCAAGCACTTAAATTGGTTCTCCTAGTATTATTGTGAACCAAAGAACTTCTGAAGAATCCTTTTTGTTTGTGTGTGTATACGTTTTTTTGTGGTTTACAATTAGTATGTCTTTTCATATTCAAATTGCCACGGATGTCCTGTGAGGGTTATATGAAATACAAAATACCTTTGAAGAGTCCCTGTAAACCACCAATATCAACATGTATCTGTATGTGTACTGGTTTAGCTATGCTAATAATTGAGGGCTCATGCAGTTATTCTCACTTATATAGTAAGATATTAATACGGCTCACTAGTAAGCACATTTCACTGGACCTCACTAAATTAAAGTGCTTAAATATTGGCCAGAATATGCTTTTATTAGTGCCTAATTATTGTAAATTTTTTCTGTGAGGGTTTGGTTTAAGGAGTACTGGTCGGTCATTGACACTATCAATAATCTGATTTAAAAACAATGGAAGTCTATGTATTGTCCTCACAAAGATAGTGAAACACACCCCTGTGTGTGTTTGTGTTGTAGGGGACCACCAAAATAAATTATAATCTTGGTGTGTCCTTGATTTTCATAGTTTCCTTGTGCATTTTCCATGAATTACTCAAGTTTGGATCAACATCCAACATTTCTCTCAGCTATTCATAGCAGTAACAACAAAAGTCCTTCATGTTAGAACATGTCCTGTCACAGTGTAAATGAAATTATGCCAGTAGAGACCGTTCTGTCCTGGATTCCTCTGATAATGTTTATGTTCACAAATCTCCAAAATGTTACCCTCCTTTTAAATGTAATTTCCAATTGAAATATTCATAATGAATAACTCAGATGAATTATACATGGGACTTTTTGATTTGCAATTTGGGACTAGACTTGTGACCTCCTAGAGGATGTGTTAAAAGGGGACAGAACAGCAGGTATTTAGGGTAGAAAAGTTAAAGCCCAGCCTGTAGTCCAGTAGAGATGATTAGTCCTGGTGTGGACGGTGCTTAGATCAGCAAAGATGGACACCTCCCTGCTGCTCCAGCCACTCCAGTCATTCTCATTGATCCATGTGAGGCTTGCTTTGCCTTCTCTCTGAAGAGCTCCGCTGTTTTTGTGTTCTTTATTTAATGAGACATCTCTGTAGAACAGTTTTACATGCATGCTAATGCTGTAAATGATTTCAATTTAGAAAGAGAAAGACGATGTGAAGGTGTTTGATACATTTGAAGCTGCTTGAAGTGCAGGTCTTTATAAATCACTTTTTTTTTTTCTTCAAAACATCAAGGATTAAATCCGACTCTGAATCACAAACACTTCTTATGTTGCAAAAGTACAGTATCTTTTTGGCAAATTTATGGGACAAAGCGATTGATTTATCTTTTGTACCAAAAATCGTTAGGATAATAAATAAAGATCATATACTATGAAGATATTCTATACATTTTCTACTGTAAATACAGTATTTTCATTTAGAAACGTAGTTATTGATTAATAATATGCATAGTTAAAAACTAAATTTGTACAACTTTAAAAAAGTTGTATATAAAACATTCAATCATTCATTCATTCATTCATTTTCTTTTCGGCTTAGTCCCTTTATTAATCTGGGGTCACCACAGCGGAATGCACCGCCAACTTATCCAGCATATGTTTTACGCAGCGGATGCCCTTCCAGCTGCAACCCATCGCTAGGAAACATCCATACACACTCATTCACACACATAGACTGGACAGTTTTAACTTACCCAATTCACCTATACGTCATGTCTTTGGACTTACGGGGGGAAAACCTGAGCAATATAAAAAATATATATAAAATATATGTTTCCTAATAAACCATACATCAATGGAAAGCTTATTTATTCAGCCATAACTCAGTGACACTGATATCCCATCACAAAGTCATAGTCTGATGCAGTGAAGAATTTTCTTTTAAAACACTCCATGGAGTCTCTGAGCGATATTTGAAAGCAGAATCGTTTAATATTGATTATACATTCATTCAGTTGTGGGATATGGGGATATGGTGCATGCTTTCTCTTCATGCATGGCTGTTGTAAGGATTTTAGTTCAGTGGTCCTCATAATATTACTCCATTTCTAAGCTTAACAGTTAATAAAAACTGCTGTTTGGCTGTAAAGCCTGTCATTACTTTGTATTTAAGGTGGACCTGTCCTGATATTACCTTTGATGTCACGTGAAATAGCTGTTTTTGAATGTAGAAGGTATACAAAAGTGCATAATTAATGGAGTTAATGTCTCCTAAAGTACAATTGTTCAAACTTTGGGAGGCGTTATGCATGTTTTTAATTAAGCAAACTATCTTTATTGGATACCAAATGTTTTATTATTTGTGAAAACACTTTGTATACTTGTCCAAAAAGAATGAGGACACAAGTCTGAATTTCTTGAAATGCTACTTTTTGCATGACTTTTTGTATGATGTAATGAAAGTTAAATGTTCTGTATGCACAACCAGAATTTTGCATAAGACATTTGCGAATAAAGAGAAAAAAATGGTCACTTCCTGATAAACTGATGTCAAATATCAAAAAGAAGAATGAAATTTGCTGTAGTAGGACAAGACACTGTGGGTCTTTTTCCCCCCCAACATTTCAGATATTTCATAATTTGGCTGGTCTGCTGGTTTGTCCACTGATCCCATCCCATTGTGTCCATATTTGTTATCACATGATCTGTTAAAACGAAATCACTTGATGCTGGAATTTATTCTGTAAATGTATTTTCAAAAAAGTTCATCCCACTCAGTTGTGTTCTTTTAATAAAATATATATATATTTTTAATTTTCCAAAATGTGCAAAAAATCGATGGATGGGAAGCAATGCTACTTACTTCAGAGCCAAAACAATCCCACTCCAGTTCGTAACTTTTTGGTTTAGAGGCTTAAATAAAATATATAATATATTTTTAAATAAAATATATAATGTGTGTGTGTATATGTATATATGT
>CAIGQQ010026964.1:15994006-16010802 GCA_903798035.1 Danio albolineatus | reverse complement strand
TACAGCCTGATGGCAAATCCTGCAAAGGTTTGAATCAGCATTTTTTTCATGACGTTGCCATACGCACATTTCTTTAAAAAGTTACTTTTAGGTTAAAGCTCATATAAACAAGTTGAATTCAAACTGCAGTTTAGAAATTGCAAAGTTTGGGGTAAGATACGTGCATACATACATATAAACATATATACATACATACATACATACATACATACATACATACATACATACATACATACATACATACATACATACATATATGTATAGGGACTAAGCCGACAAGAAAAATGAAATGTGTGTGTGTATATATATATATATATATATATATTGTATATATAAATGTTCCATCTCCATACTACAAAACACAATAAAAATGCTTTTATTGCAATTCTTTAGTTGTTGATATATTTTATTATTACTTTAAATTTAAAGTACATCCTTAAAGCCTTGTGTAGATGTTTTATTGTCTTTTTGCGTCAAATAAATGTATTAATTGATCCCAGAGCTGCATGGTTTTCAGATTCTTGATGTTTTAGCTTTCATTTTTCCCAGTAGATAAATACATTTACTCTCAAAGTATTTGCTGCTCTCAGTTTCCTTGAATCAGATTTATCTTTTACATATTTATATATATTTAATATATATTCATGTCATGTCAACACAAATGCAAATATCAAAATCATCCCTATTTAAATCTAACTCTTAAATACTAGGTTGGAGAGTGTTAAAATAGAACCCAGCGATCAGAGCAGTTCTTTTTCTTTTTGTTTAGTTTCATTCATCAGGCAGTCAGATCTTGTGCCGTGACTTCACATTCTCTCAGTACATGAATCATCTGAAGTGCTCCCACACAACGTTTTACTAAAATGATATCCGTTTTGCATTATTCATGCTGCATGCAGTAAGTGCCCACAAATGCAAAGCACCTTACAACTGCAATAAAGTTGATCGCTCCATTGCCGATGTTAAAACATTTCTCACCTGCTTCAATGGGAACCAGGGGGCCTATTTCCGCATGTACCCATAGACGTTAGGGAATAGTCCAGCAAAATTACACCATACGCCGTTCACACTTGTGCATACAAACCAATGCACACACTGTGATATATATTTTCTTTATTTATTTCTAACCATTAATCTAGACCTGGGATAGATTTTTCAGGGTAACAATTAAGATTGAAAAACACATTTTATTTTATGGAGTAGATTTAGTTTTTCAGCCGTACAATGCTAAATAAATATTTAATATGTTTCACCAGATCATCCATAACCTTCACACTATCTGTTTCCTGCATTATGATAACCCAGATATTTTCTGTCAGGCCCTTACAGAACAAGTTTCTCATATCCTTTTTTATCCCTCAGAATATTACTAATGTATTTAGACGTTACGTTTGTAGTTCTGCATGAGAGAACAGATATGAAGCTGAATTTCTTTAAGCTTTTAAATTTTTTATTTATGTGCAGTATTTGTAGCTATTAATCTAGTGGATAAAGCATTTAGGGTAACAATTTAGTCTGGAAAAACACATTTTGCTTTATGGAGTAGGTTTGGTTTTACAGGCTTTAGAACGATAAATAAATATTTAATATGCTTCACCAGATCTTTTCATCCATAACCTTTCACAATATCTGCTTCTAGGGAAGATAATCCAACGTAGATCATTTCTATCTGGCCCTTACAGAAAACGTTTCTCTTATCATTTTCCCCCGGAAAATTACTTGCCACTTATATCTTTGCAGGTTACATAAGCAATTTTGAGAGAACAGATACGAATCATAAATCAAGTCCCCCTGGTGCAGTAGTGCTATTTAAAGCATTATTAATATCTTGAAGGCAAAGTTATGAACAGTACCAACCCTTAACGCATGTAGCTTTTGTTTAGTAAGTCGCAGTGTTTATAATTGTCACATTAAATCCATGACTTTGAAAACTACCTTAAAATTTTCACCCTCTGTTACAGTTAAATCAACCGAATGGCACCCCTGATGCAGTTTATTTAGCAAACATGCTCTGAAAATCCCATCAATAATATTAATGCAGTAAAATGATGAAAAAGTATCAAGCCTAATGTTTCTGCCGGGGATCTGTCATTAGGGCAGAAACACATCCATCACAGCTGTCCAAGTAGAACACACTCGGCCGCCCACTTGATTGTGTTTTTATCAAGCGCTTGCTAAATCAATATGTACCAGATTACTCTAGGATTATCTGCGGCATCACCTCCATCATTACATCACATTATGAATGTCTGAACAAACTGGAAATGCATTCATTTGGGATTCGTATGTGTTCCATTTCTTTTTGTATTTAGATGTACTGGATTCATGGTGTCCACATTAAATTAAATCTACAGTTTCTAGAGAAAGCACTTTAATCACAAGTAAAGGGTCCTTTTACGCATTTGTTCAAGTAGCTTAATTAAAATACTTCATGATTTCAAAATATGGATGAAATCATGCTTCATTGTCATTCAGGTTATATGCCTTGTATATGTAGAAATGGAACAACAAGCACATCCTGACTGGCACACTTTAAAATATAAATAATAAATGTCTTGTGACAAATGTGTTAAACCTAGTGGTTTGAAGGATCAAGCAGCAAAGAATAAACATTTTAATTGACAGTTAATTCGTATTTTTGGAGCTGTGCTGTAATCTTTATATATTGGTTTCTTAATGTTCCATTAAATGATTCTTGTTGTAAACATGACTTACAAGATGCAGTGGTAAACTTAAGTTTTATTCCCACAAAGAAACAAAGCAGGACACAATAATAAGTATTGGAGAAACTGTTAAATTCAAAGCTGTTTTATTGTTTTGAGGTTTGGAAATCTTTTTCAGATTAGACCTACAAATACATAAAGAATACATATGTAACACGGGGATTGACACTGACAACGGAGGTAAGGATTCAATCGCAGGTTTATTAGTGAAGTCAGGTATGCAGTGGTCAACACAGGTGCAAACAGATGTATACAGGTAATCCTGAATCATAGTCAAAGTAATAGGCAGAAGGTCAACAAGGCAGGTAGCAGACAGGGATAAACAGACAAGCAAGGCAAGGATCAAAACACGGTAAGACAAGGCAAAGGAAACACGTTGTAATGTCACTTACAGTAAACATAACTCAGCAATGACTGTGTGTGTTTGTGCTGCTTATGTAGTGCAGTAATCAGTCCAGAAGCAGCTTCAGCTGTGTCAGTCTGATCAATGGTGACTTGGAGCAGGTGAATGTGTGTGTGTGTGTGTGTTGCATGACTGGATCTGTAGTCCATGAAATGGCAGATTTGTAGTTTGTGTGAATGTGAGTGTTTACCAGCAATCTCTGGCTGTTAGATCACGGGTGATTGTGACAACTTATGTATGATATTTCATATATTTTGGAAATATGCTGAAAAGTTTGTGCGAAAAATATGCTAACCAAAGCTCTGTGTATTTGACCAAACAAAATGAATATAAATTAATATTATAAAAAAATATCAAGGATACCCTTCAAGCTGCAACCCAGTACTGGGAAACATCCATCCACAAGCATACACTATGGCCAATTTAGTTTATTCAATTCACCTATACCGCATCCCATTGGACTGTGGGGAAAATCGGAGCACCTGGAGGAAACCCACACCAACACGAGGAGAACATGCAAACTCCAGTCAGAAATGCCAACTGACCCTGCTGGGACTCAAACCAGCGACCTTGCTGTGAGGCGACTGCCAACCACTGAACCCCTGTGTCACCCTGTTTTATTATATTGTGTGATGATAATGCTTAGTTTCAGCATTAATACTTCAGTTGCTAGTGGAAAATGATCCTTCAGAAATAATTTTCATTTGTTGATTTACTGTTTGAGTTACAATTATTATCATTATCTGTATTAATTAGTTATAATTCTTTATTTAGTTAGTTTTTTTAAATACGCCATCAGAAGTAATTACTCTGCTTTTTGATACACAGAAAATGATATGAGCCCAAGTATCTTAAAATCAAAACAAAAGATAAAAGGTAAAACAAACCCAGCACCATTGATCAGCCCTACAGATACCGCAATGCAGACTCAAATGATCCAAAACAGGAGTCAGCATTGATCTGCAGAGCTTAACGAGTTGAAACGTAGCATCTAATTAAAATGCTATCAGCAATAACAGAAGACATTTAAGCTCTTAATGCACCAAATATCCATTTCAAGAGTAAATTAACTCTAATATATATTATCATCTGAGGCCATAACACATATTCGTGGGTCAGAATGACTTGTTTATTGTATGCGCTTGTGCATAAAAATGCCAGTTTATGAAGGATACGGCACTCTGAATCCTGATAGAACATTGAGTGTAGAGATCAGTTTGCAGGAATCTTGTTAACCATGAAAGCAGCAGTTGTGACAGAAATAGAGCATTGTGGGTGAGAGACTGAAGCAGTGTCAACCACTATTAATACTGGTCAGAGAACACCATGAAGACAGACTGAGAGAAAATAAAGAAAGAGAAGGTATCTACATGAGCACATTTAAACTCAATATTTTGTAGGCAATATGGGCTTAATACAACATCACAATATGGTAGGTTATACTCCTTACAGGGTTTTTTTTACTATTGAGTGTAGAGTACAGAAGTAATGTAATATCTGTTTAATTCATACTAGAAGCTCGAGGCCGAAACTGTGCATACACTTCACATATGTATCAAGTAAAAGTAAACATATACAGATTTTACTGTGGAAAAGATACAAATGATTCAACTTATTAAATATGAAGACAAACAGTTTGTTTTATCTGTGTTCCTCAAGATATCCTGTGTATTTTTAGTAAGAATAAAGTAAATTTATAATGCAATGCTAATCATTCATTTATTTTCTTTTCGGCTTGGTCCCTTTATTAATCTGGGGTAGCCACAGCGGAATGAACTTATCCAGCATTTGTTTTACGCAGCGGATGGCCTTCCAGCCGCAACCCATCTCTGGGAAAAATCCATACACACTCATTCACACTCATACACTATGGACAATTTAGCCTACCCAATTCACCTATACCACATGTCTTTGGACTGTGGGAGAAACCAGAGCACCCGGAGGAAACCCACGCAACCATGGGGAGAACATGCAAACTCCACACAGAAATGCCCATGCCGAGCCGAGGCTCAAACCAGCGACCTTCTTGCTGTGAGGCAAACGTGCTACTCACTACGCCACCATGGTGCCGCAATACTAATCATTGATTAGCATTTCTAACCCTTCTAAATCCAGGGGTGATCCTAGGATTTTCTTTATGGCCACAGGGGGACCAAGAAGCAGTCAATTTCTTTTTATATTTAATCACCATATTCTCTTCTGATTAGTGCCAAATTCATTTAAATGTGAAGCTGTTCCTAGACATTATACACAAAAAAATTTATAAGAATATCACACAAAAACATTTGTTCATTCACTTAACATAACCTGGTGTTTACTTTTTTACATTTTAAAATTTCCATTGACGTCACTAATTAAAAGGCACAGAGTGGCTATCTGTCATAAATATAGGGGGAACTAGACATTGTGTAAGTGTTACCTACAGTACTTCAACCAGTGCTACTGCAAATGTTGTACACTGATTTCTGCACTATTGGATGGACTTCTCTGTGTCTGGTATCACCTCAAGCCACCCCTTTAGAACTGTGCCTGTGTATTGACGTTATTCTTTCACATACAAGCGGGTGCAGTCATTAGCACCTTAATGGGTCAAGACTTCTGGTCTCATTCAGTTCCATTGATTTTTAGCCATAAAACCAATCAGCTCATTGAATTTCTTAATGTTGCAAAAAAAAAATATTATATATTTTTTTATTTTGTGTATGTTGTCATAAACACAATTCATCGTAGACCAAGTAATTTGACTGTTTACTGTTGTTTATTAGTCCTAGTTTTTTTCCCCAAAGCCTAATGTATTGGAAGTTCTAAAACAACTGCGGAAAAGACCTTACTAGTGCATTTCAGAAGGTCAATATCATTGTATAGACTATTATAACATGGTATGAGTTCTTCCTCATTCTATGATTTTGAAACCACATCTGGTCACAAAAAGGTGTTATTTCAAACACTCAACAGATTTTATGAAGTTAATTTGGAGTAAGATTATGTTAGATTATATGGAGTAAAAGTATGTTTGTGAACAGGCTTTTATACTTGCAGAACTGTAGTACATTCATTCACAATTTAGTATTTTCCAAGTATTTCCAAAATGTAGAGGCAAATTCCATATTGTACATTTTATTGTTATGATGAAACATATTTTTATAATGTGAAGACATTCTTGATGTGGGAAGATTTTTTTTTCCAGTATTTCACATCCAGTTCTCATCCATAAAGGTCACACAGTGAAGAAAATTGTCGTTGTACCATGGCAGTGTTTCTTGCACCCTTAGTGACCTCATAAATGTATCGGCAGTGCCTCAGCAAACCTTCTCCACTTTAGCAATGTCATTGAGGACAAAAATCAGATACACTTTGTGCACTTGATTTACATTCTCCTGCAGTCTGTGCACCAGAGAGCCATTGTGAAAACGTACAATGTAAAAGTGGTCTCATACGTGGAGTAATGATATGGATTCCTGATGCCCTTCTGGGATGAGATGCTCCTGCAAGCAATTTAAAACATGAGGAAGGCTTGAAAAGAGAAGCACTGCAGGAAGGGGACATACATAGCTGCGGTTATTCATAAAGCGGGAAAAGTACCAATAAAAGATTATGCATGAAGTCCGTGGAAATCTGTAATTTTTATTCATGGAAGACTGTAGTGTAAACAAATGGGGCGTCATGTTGATATAGACAGTTTGCTAAGAGGCTGGAGCTCTCGGCTGGAGTCCCTGGGGTGGCTGTATATCGTTTCGAAAGATAATTGAGTCGCCTGGTTTCTCATTTTTCTCTGATATTTGTGTATGGTCACATTGGGCATTTTCTCATAGCTCATATGACTGCTGAATTAAACACTAGAGGAGCTGCTGTGAGTTAGGCATTCAGGAAGAATACAGGCGTTCTTCATAGCACGTCATGATTTCGCCAAGTACATCGTGATCCTAGATCACATCTATGATGATCCTGAAACATCATTAATCCATACCCGTAAACCCAACCGTAATTGTAAATTATTCCCAAAATCAGAAGGGATTAAGTTGCATAACAATCATGTAGAAGTGCATAAACCTAATCATAAGTCTGTAAACATTATTAGAGTTAGAGTTCTTCTTATGGGATGTTTTCAAGCTTGTTTGCTTAATAATATGTGGATGTTGTTGATCATGAGTGTTTTGAGTATGTGTTCTTCAAAGCTCTTCAACAGCTGAATATTTTAGTAGTATTTTAGTTTATAAATTGAAGTATATTATATTTGAAAGCAAGTCTCTTTCTTTCTTTCCTTCTATCTTTCTTTCTTTCTTTCTTTCTTTCTTTCTTTCTCTCTTATATGATCTGTGGGCAATCCCTGGGACTAACAGTATTTATTAATTAGTCATAATCTCAAAATGGTTTATGAGAAATGATTTAATCTTGAAATAATGACATATAACACAAAGGGGGCTATCAAACACGGTGCAATAAGGCACAACACTTGTTTGATGCAATTCATTGCTATTTTCAGACCAGTGCAACCCTATTTTTCAGGTTTTGTGCCTCGCTATTTAAGGAGCAAATCCATTTCGCCACTTTGTGGACTTGTGTTGGTGCGTTGCTATTCTGAAGAACTGAAATAGACTGCACTATTGACGAACTAAAAGCAGGTCTAGAGTCCAGTGCAGACTGCTTTAGTTATTAGGTCCGCTTACACATTCCTTAATGCTCACAGGATGTACAGCAATGCACAAATATCTTTACATATGAAAAAAATTAAAGGATTAAAATGTTACAAAAATGATTATTTTCTACATTAATATAAATACCACTTCCTCCATGCCTTCTTCATGTCGGGGGGCTTTTATCAGTTAATTCATGACAGTTTGCATTTGTATAATGTGATGATTATTAGCAGTATTATTTATTATATGCATATTTATATTTGTTTTAATAAAAACAAGTTTAGATTTGTCCACCTGGCAGGTTTTGGAGATGTATGCATCACCATATGGGGCATAAGAATAGTACGTGTGTTTGGATGTAGCTTTTTTTGACCACACTTCGTTATTATTCATTCATTCATTCATTTTCTTTTCGGCTTAGTCCCTTTTATTAATCCGGGGTCGCCACAGCGGAATGAACCGCCAACCTATCCAGCATTTGTTTCACGCAGCGGATGCCCTTCCAGCCACAACCCATCTCTGGGTTACACATCCATACATTCTCATTCACACACATACACTATGGACAATTTTAGCTTACCCAATTCACCTGTACTGCATGTCTTTGGACTGTGGGGGAAACCGGAGCACCCGGAGGAAACCCACGCAACCACGGGGAGAACATGCAAACTCCACACAGTAATGCCAACTGACCCAACCGGGGATCGAACCAGCGACCTTCTTGCTGTGAGGTGAACGTGCTACTCACGCGCCACTTCGTTATTATTGTTCATTTATTAATTGGCTGTAAATTAGAACTGAATTTAGAAATAGTTTTGAAATAAAATCTTTGCGCTTTACATTCATTTGTTAATTTTCTTTTTGGCTTAGTCCCTTTATTAGTCTGGGGTCACCACAGTGAAATGAACTGCCAACTTATTCAGTATATGTTTTACGCAGTGGATGCCCTTCCAGCTGCAACCCATCACTGGGAAAATCCATACACACTCATTAACACACATACACTATTGACAATTTAGCTTAACCAAATCACCTATACCACATGCCTTTGGACTAGGGGGGAAACCAGAGCATCCAACGGAAACCCATGTGAACACAGGGAGAACATGCAAACTCCACATACAAATGCTAATTGGCCCAGCCGAGGCTCGAACCAGGCGATTGTGCTACCCACTGCGCCAGTGTGACGCCCCACTTTGTGTTTCATTCATTCATTTTCTTTTCGGCTTAGTCGCTTTATTAATCCGGGGTCGCCACAGCGGAATGATCCGCCAACTTATCCAGCATTTGTTTTACGCAGCGGATGCCCTTCCAGCCGCAACCCATCTCTGGGAAACATCCACACACACTCATTCACACTCATACACTACGGACAACTTAGCTTACCCAATTCACCTGTACCGCATGTCTTTGGACTTGTGGGGGAAACCGGAGCACCCGGAGGAAACCCACGCAACCACGGGGAGAACATGCAAACTCCACACAGAAATACCAACTGACCCAGCCGAGGCTCAAACCAGCGACCTTCTTGCTGTGAGGCGAATGTGCTACCCACTCGGCCACTGTGGCGCCCCCACTTTGTGTTTAACAAACAAAATTAAATATGTAGGTTAATGGATGTCTTAAGTGGAGTGCGTACAAACCAATTCCTCATCATCAAAAGTAAAGGAGTAAAGTAAAGAGTAAGAGTAAAATAAAGGTTATGCTAAGAGGCCAAATGGAGGAGGCTCATTCTTTATCTTCGCACCGCAGATGGTCTGTCTAACCGTTTTCTCACTAGTTAAGCGTTCAGTTTTTTCAATTACAAAGTCTGCCATGTAAATAGCAAATGTGCCATGGCACGACGCAACTGACTCTTAAAGGGAATAGGAGATGAGGATCTTATTGGTTTAATTCACATTATGCTCAAAACACACCCATAACTCATTAAGAGAATAAGCACAACCCCGTTAGACCATGCACCATGGTCCAAACTGTATTTTTCCATCCTTAAAAGAGCAAAAGTGAATTCGGACACACTCTTAATGCTTTTGCGCCGTACGCTTTAGACTTTGCACCTAGATCATTAAAATAGAGCCCAAAGTGTTGCCTTAAACAGACTTTCATTTAAACACTCTTGTCACTTTCACACATGATAGCATCTGACAGCTTTACTTGCATCTTGGAAGAGTTTTTTTTAAAGAGTTTTCAGTTTACTTTATTTATATAGCTCATTTAAAGCAGCCACAAGACTGACCAAACATTAGGAGTACAAAAGCTGGAACCAGATACATAGAACACAAATAGGCAAGATAATAGGCATTTAAAACTAATAGGGATTTTAAACAAGATTTAAAAATAGTCAGGCTAGGCTCCCTTCTGATATCAGGAAAACATAGTCCAGGGTACATATTTGTCAGTTCTCAAAAATGTAGTACAAGGTACATATGTCCTGTGTTTAAGTTTTTATGGTTATGTGCGCGCAACAAGTAAATGGGCGTTGTTTTGTCCAGACATCATGCTGAAATAGCTAAAGGTCCACATGGCTGACAATACATATTAACATTTCTGCATCAACTCTTTCTTTTTGGGATTCAAGTACTTTATACATAGTGCAGTTTTAGATTCAAACTTGGATCTTTTCATTCTGAGCATGAAATGTAATTTTCGAAAAGCCATGATAGGGGCTCTTCAAAATGTTTTCTAAATTGAACAGGCATCCAATGAAGGGCTTTCAGGAGGTGAGTAACAGTTCTCATGAAAAAAAAAGAAATTTAGAGGCAGTGTGTGAACTGAAGATGATTTAATTGGTCCAACTTGAGATTTGGATATGCCATATATATAGTTACAATAATCATATTTTTTATGAAAAGCTTTTTTTGTATTGTTCAGATGCTCTTTAAAAAGATGTAGAACTATAAAGGCTGTAAACAATAGATGAACCTGTTAATACAAGCATGCACATTGAAAGCCTGTGAAGGGGAAATGTTAGTTCTTCACTGTGTGATTCAAGAGAGAGATTACTGTATGTGTTGTGCCAGGTGCGTTCGAATAAAACGTTATTTCCGGCTTTAATCATTTTCAGATTGGGTCCACCAGATCTAATTCAATTTTGTGTTGCTATGGAACAAGGCCATGCGTATGAGTAAGTGACTGAGAGGCAATGAAGAGACAAAGAGGGATTTAATCACACATCATACAAAGCCAGAGACACAGAACGCCAGGCTGTTTGCCACTATCTCAACACTTTCTTTGCCAATCGCTGCTTCCCCTTTTGTTGTCTGTGCAGCAGCAAATGTGTGTCCAAAAATGAGAGATTAATGACAGGTCGTAATTATTTGTATGTGGCTATAGCGATCAAGATTTTATGCCATGTCTCAATAACAGTAACATTAAAGCCAAATATAGTTAAACAACATGAAATGTCTGAGACATTATATTAGTCTGAGAGTCAAGCATATAGATCAAGTAGTGATCAAAAGCTTTACTGTATGTAATGTTTGAAAAAGACGTGTTCTTAGATGTATTTCTAAAACAGTTTAATTGTACACCTTTGAAAAAAGATGGTTTTGGGAAAAGTGTCTTATTATTTGGCTGTTTAATTTGATGACACTACCGTTTCAGAAATTTCCCACTTCCACTTTGAGTGTTAAAGTCAGCTTGAAATTAAAATTTACAGTGTTTATTTTACTAGCGCACATTGTTCATTTTTGTTCAGGGAATAATTAATCCTCACAGATTAATCCCCTGAAAAAAAAACATCGGTTGTGGTAATTTTTTATCAAAATCCAGCTTCCTCTCTAAAATGGCAGTTCTTCTCTGATGTCAGTTTGAAAGCTTGGTTGAAATATGCTTTGACACACCCCTCCAACCGTTATGAGTAGGGCCAGATGGAATCTGTGGGCATTTTTTACTATTTCTGCTGAATATTTTGTTAAAAATCTGTGGATTTATGCGGAATGATTTTAGGAGTATCATAACAAAAAAATGAATATATGAAATAAAAAGTAATACATTTTTAACTTTTATTTAATGTTTACAATGCGAATCCAAATAGATCCACTTTATTTGGTAAACAAAGCAAGTCTCTCATATAAAATCTCTACTTAAAGACAGAAAATAGTACTTTACAAACTGTGTTGTAAAGAAATCATATGAATATTTTCATATTAGTCAATATTATTACTGAAATTAATAAAAAAAACTGAATAAATATAAATTTACACACATTTACACCAGTAAATATATAGAATCAATGATGGGCTAAAAATCTGCGGAATTCTGCGCGCCCCACCCCCTACTCAGTATTCCGTTTCAGGTGGAAATGCATCATCGTACTGTAATAAAAGTTAGCAGTAACTGCTGGTTCTTTCTTCAGAGGGGCTTCATTTAATATTGTGCTGAGGGAAAACCTTTTTTGTCACTGGCAAGATTTTTGACCAAAACTCAATACCACATGCCACAAAATATACCATATCCCAGTTTTTATTAATATTTTGAATTCACTATTATTTGTAGATTTTCATTCAGAAATTAGTTTAATTTAATAATTTTAAGTGTAATCATATTGTATTTTTGTAATATTTTATGAATGTTCTTTGAAGTTTACTATTTGTTTTAATGTTAGTATGCATTTCCAGTTACTTCAGTAAATCAACTTAATCTTGATTATGTATGTATTTTTTTTCAGGCTGATATTTATGATTTATTTCATTTCCAGTCTTCTTAAAATAAATAAATAGGTAGATGGATGGATGGCCGGACAGATAAATAAATGAATAAATAAATGCATAAATAATCAAATTAATAATAAAAAAAATCAGTAATTAAAAGCATTATTTTTTATTTTAGGTTTAAAAATGTCCATTAATATTGTTGTGTAAATTAATAATGTGGTGGCAAAACATTTCCAGTACATTTATTTAAAGTGTATTAACAATAGTCATAATATATCATTAATAATGTAATTAATACATGTAATGTTTCCCACCTCTGATGCACCTGCCTAATTATTCAGTTGTGCAAAGCATGTTAGAAATTTTTCTTTTTCTTTTTTTTTTTTTTTTTTAAAGAAATTATAACTATTTCTCATTTCACACTGGTGGATTGAGCGCAGACTGTTTGCTTGTTTTGTTTAATGGACTTAACTTTCCATCTGCTTGTCAAATCCCTACACAAGCCCTGATTTCTCATTGATGAGCTATTGGCTTAGTTCTTCATGGACGCGCACTTGCAGGCTTTCATAACACTCAAGCGGCCCATTTGTAGAGGTGATCAATGAGGAACGGTAAACAGAATGTCGCCTCAACATAGTATGAAACACCATATGGGTGATTAATCTCACTAATCGCTTCCCTTCAGCCAATCATTGACGAACAGCATCAGCAGATGTAAAGCGACTGGCCTTCGGTGATTACAATGAATCATCTGAGTATTGCAAATGGATGGTTGGCCTTATGGAATTACAAATAGCTGTAAATGAAACACGATGTATTGTAAATAGTAGCAGTTATATTCTTGCAAAAATCAAGCATGCTGTAACCGAAGTTCATTATTTATCATAGTACATAATATAGAGTTACAGAACATCAAGGTCTTGGAAGACGTCAGTCAGCGAAGTCATTTCGTTATGATTGTGAATGAGGGTAAACAGGAGGCCTTTCTGAAGAAGTCACAATGCTTATTGAATGGTCTGAGATCTTATTATAACAGATCTCTCCGCAGAAGCCTGCTTTGAAACATCATAATTGCTTTTGACTTCAGGTTATCGGAAAGACCTTTGGCTATGACTGCTAAGAATTCTTCTTCTTATTACTGTACTGGTCACTTATGGGTATTGTCACATTTCATTTGTGAGGCCAAAGTACAGCTGAGTCAGCAATGATGAGCTCAGTCTTGAGGAAGCAAGTCACATCAATTCACAATATTGACTGTCCTTACTCTTATATTTGCTTTAATAGATGTACTTTAGTTCTTTTACTTCTCCTCTTCCTCATTTTTGTTCTTCTATATCTATCTATCTATTCAATTCAATTCAATTTAATTCACCTTTATTTCTATAGTGCTTTTGCAATGTAGATTGTTTCAAAGCAGCTTCACATAGAAGATTATAGTAAATTGAAAGTGTCACTCCAGTTTTTCAGTTGAAGTTTTATCTGTCTGTCTGCCTGTCTGTCTGTCTGTCTGTCTGTCTGTCTGTCTGTCTGTCTGTCTGTCTGTCTGTCTATCTATCTATCTATCTATCTATCTATCTGTCATTATTTTTATTATTATTATTATTATTGTAGTTTTTGTTATCATATAAAACCACCACACTTGTATTATTGAGCACAATTTACATTAATAAATGTAATTCAGCTTCGATCATCATCATCATCATTATTATTTTTCATTTTTTTCTTTTTTGTTTATTTTTTATTATCATCATCACCATTATGTTATAATCGTATCATCATCATCATTATAATCATCATCATCATTATTTCCCCCTGTGAAATTTAAATATTAAAAACCTGTTTAATACAGGGATGTTTTAAACGTAATAGTATTCATTCAGTGAATTTTTTCTAAAAATATTTTTGTCTTAATAATGATGATAGTAAATAAAAATTGACAAGTTATTTTGCAAGAGAGAGTACTAGTGTTCAGCTTAAAGTGCAATTTAAATAAAGTGCAAAATTAACTACAGTAGGTTTTCAAGGCAAGTTAGGTTAATAAGGCAAGTCATTGGACAGCAGTGGTTTGTTCTGTAGCCAACTGAAAAAAAAATCATATGGCAGCTAATAATATTTACCCCCAAATTTATTTTTTTTAATTATTGTAAAAAATACAATTTCTTTTATTGCAAACAAGCTAAAAGAAATAGGATGTTCTTCCAAAATACTATGAACATCACTTGTGAAATATTTGAAAAAGAATAAAAATTTCACAGTTGGGCTAATGATTATGCTTTCAATAAATAATCATAAATATATATATAAATATATTACTTAAAACATCATCCTTTTTTTTCAAATCTTAAAAAAAACAGGCATTGAATTTAATTAGATTTGTTCCCCTAGTGTTATCATTTCTTTATAACATCTTTACTTTAGTGAACAATGTATTGTACCTAAAAATGAGGCCTTGCAGCCTTCATAAAATGTAAGTTTTGATTAAAATCAAGCCAGAGCAATGGAGCATCCATGGATTACAACCAGCCTTCAATTATGTGAGTACAAAAGCCCTTCCTCCTCTGACCCTCTCGTCTCTTTACCTGTTTAACATCGGGCCCAAACAAACATAACAAAGCCTCAGAGATGAACGAGGATGAGGTATTGATAAAGTCACATCCCCCCGCAGCTCTGCCAGTAATTATACTCTGCATCTCTCTCTCCTCTACAGGTCAAAGAGATTCACTCAGATGATAGCTTTGCACATTACTTACACTGTCAGAACAAAGCTTGTGTAAATCTGAATAACCTCATCATCTTACCAAACATCAACCCTGGGTATTAAGAATGGCTAATTGTAACGTTACTCAGTTTTATGTATAATTTAGAATGAAGGGGTCACTGTTGTTTTAGGTGGGTTTTCAGATGGTTGCACTTGGGGATATACTTGTGCTGCCGGTTAATAACATTACATTTCAAAATAACATTTTTATACAATGACACATTGTGTGAATTTTCAAGTAATTTTCATTTGAAGGCAGGGTGGGCTCTACAACATTATTTAAAGAGTAGCAAAGGTGTCGCAAGAATATTATAAGGGGTAGCATCACTGAAGCAAAATCATTGCTTTTTTTGTGGTTTCAATGAATGTTACACCATCTTTATTGTTTGGTTGTAACAAGCATGCAACTACCTCAAGAAATACTAACAAAATGTTATGTAATCAATAGTCATATCTGGACTTCATTTTAAAAATGCTAATACAAAATTCTTTGTAGAGTATGACAGTAATTCAGCATCTGCATTTGTTTGTGATGATCCCCAACTTCATATCATCACAATTAGCAGTAATAATACAGTATATAATGCTTCAGTTCATTAAAAGGGCATATAGTAGGTGTGTTTACACGGCTTTGGGGTAGAGGTTGTTTAGGTTGTTTGTTTAATAGCTAAATAAAATATATGTACAGTTTTCATGTAGCTATTTTCCTGTATTTGTTGTAACAAATTTAAATGTTTTTATGTATAAAGGGTGTATGTCAACTTATGCTCTACATTATACATGTTCAATGAGTTTTTATGCATTTCATCAAGACTTCCATAGTAAATATAGTTAACTAATCTTAATGAAACGGCATAGGTGGGTGTATCATCCGTTCATTTGAATATTCCTTTTATTCTGGAAAACGAAACATCAGAAAAACAGTCAATATTTCGTTTTTCTGTTTATTCTGTAGGCACAAAAAAACGAAAGCTCATCTGTCATTCTGCTTATTAACTCAAAACGGAAAATTAAAGCAAACACAAAACAAAAACGAAATAATGAGTCAAAAAACTTTTTGTTCATTTGTTTTCCGGTTATAAACAAAATGCAGGAAATGAAGAAAACGGCCGTTTTTCCGTTTTTCTTTTGCTGACAAAAACACGAAAAAACAAGATTTTGGCTGGATTTTTGCTTATTTAATCTAGGGTGGGAAAACAAATAAACGACTTCAAAATTCATTATAGACAAGTAGACGTGCTGAAACGCCCATTTCCCTCTGATTGGCCAACCAAATCTGAGCTCGTGACGTCACCCTAAAAATAAAAGCCCTAAACGCAGGCTTTTAATTATTATTATTTAATTATATATACAAACTAAGTTTACATATTCTATCATTTGAACCACACACAGTTAGCAGGCTTACACTCATCGTATGTATAAATTAAATAAAGACAAAATTAGCGGTATTAGACATTTGCCATTAAAATAAATTCATAGTTCGCTGCCGAACATCTTGCTGCTGTGCACCTGTGCATGATTGTTTCTGAGCAAGGCCTTTATAATAATAATAATAATAATAATAATAATAATAATTATTATTATTATTATTATTATTATTATTATTATTATTATTATTAT
>CAIGQQ010026964.1:15965278-15978947 GCA_903798035.1 Danio albolineatus | reverse complement strand
CCCCCCCCCCCCCCCCCTCTCCCCTTCCCACTTCTAAATCCCTACCCCCTTCCAGCGTCGAGTTACTCCGCTACTTTTCTTTCTTCAGCGTCTTATTACTCCGCTACTTATTTTCTTCCTTCTAGCGTCGAGTTCCTCCGCTACTCTTCCCTATTTTTCCGCATAGGCCATCACTCCTCAAAACTTGGACTCCCACGGAGTCTCCCCAATTTCTCTTTCTAAAAGTCACCCTTTCTTCTCCTCCTCAAATTCTATATACAGCAGCCGGATATAGCATTGATCTTTTGCTACTTGGGGGGGTTTCTTCAAATACGCGGCTGCTGTCCTGAGCTGAAAAGCATTTTGGGGAGTTCTCGAGACTCTCCTGAGCTTAAACTCTCCTCTCACCCTTTAAACGGGAGGGAGCCCCGGGCTCAAGGATATTCTGACCTCAGGGCTCTCTCCCGGGACAGCATGCCAAATACGCTTTATTATCAATCATCAGCTAAGTGTGAACTCTTGAAGTGGGGTTTATTTATAAGCTAAATTTCGAGAGGATCACGTGCTTATGATTGAACACAGCTGGCACCTCATCAGCTCAGCATAATGCACCAATCAGACGAATCATGACTCACTATAAATTACCAAAGCTTTCCACTCCAGTCATCTTCGTCTTGAAGAATCCCCCCTTCCACCCCAACTCCTCCCCTTCTCTGATAGGGCGGCACGGTGGCTCAGTGGTTAGCACTGTTGCCTCACAGCAAGAATGCCACTGGTCCAGCCTCTCTCTGAGCTAGTCGGCGTTTCTGTGTGGAGTTTGCATGTTCTCCCCGTGTTCGCGTGGGTTTTCCCCGGGTCCTCCGGTTTCCTCCCACCGTCCAAAAACATACAAAGTAAATCAACTACTCTTAAATGGCCTCCTAAGGCATTCTAGTCATATATCTCAGCACGTTCACAAGCGGGGGGAGTTCTCGAGACTCTCCTGAGCTCAAACTCTCCTTTCACCCTTTAAACGGGAGGGAGCCCCGGGCTCAAGGATATTCTGAGCTCAGGGCTCTCTCCCGGGACAGCATGCCAAATACGCTTTATTATCAATCATCAGCTAAGTGTGAACTCTTGAAAGAGAAATTATGGTTGCGGTGCCACTAGAGTTTAAAACCCTGGCTGATACATCGGGCATATAGAACACTTCAAGAGTTTCAAAGTTGTCATCTGTTTGAATTGTGCAGGATTTGTGAGATGTGTGTGTGTGTGTGTATGTGTGAATCACATTCTTTAAAAGTCAGTCTGGAAACAAAGCCACCATGACATCAAACCCACTCACGCTTTTAAAAAGAAAGGACCTTCTGCTGTGAGTTTGAAGGTTTGACTTTGGGAATGGATGAAAGGTGGAGCTACAGTGGAGATCAAAATTACAGAAAAACCTGCAATTTCCTAATTATGAGGTCATACAGTACTTGAAGTTGTCAGAACAGAAGAAAAAGAGGAGTTTTACTTGTGTTATTCTGTAGCACAGTATAAACAACTTGCAGTAAATGAGATGACTGAAAAAAACCTGGTTTCGTAATTATTTGACAAACCCTAAATAACTGGTTGTCTAACTTTCCAGTTTTCAGACCTGACCAGATTACAAGTCATTATACAGACTGAAACTCTGGTTGTCCAGGGATGAGCTTTTCACCCATATGCATTAAGGTTGCTCATTCATAATCTGAGATTTCTATATTGCTTTACAATGTCATTCATAGTACCCTGAAAAAGTTGGTTATCCACAAAAGATAAAAGCATAAGCGAACTAGATAATGCATTATAAACAATGGGCAATAGGAATTGCTCACAATTCAGCACTGAATAAAATAAGAATCGGTCTTGACAAACAGTGTCTTAAAGTTTAAGAGAATTTGGAGTGAAATCTGAGATGTCATGTTTGCTAGTGAATGGTTTAATTAAAAAGACCAAATCACGGTCATTTAGGAATACGATCACATGGGTCTTAAAATCGCGATTTCCATTTTTTTTTTTAACCAGTGAATAGTGCAGCTTAGCAAGGACTGTAAAACTGTAACTGCCAGAATTTTCTAGGTTATACCAATGTTGTTATTTACTCAAAGAGCAATAAGTCATTGCATAGCTACTGTTTTGCATGCCATGCCCAACACATGACTTCACTTGAGCATTGATTATATGTCTTTTTTATATTGCTTGTGCTTTGAAATGCCCAGTGAAATGAGCTGAATCCAAGTAAGATGGAAAAAAATGAGAAAGACTTGCTTTATGAAAGTGATATGTTCATTGACCAGTGTGGATGAGCTTTTGAGTAATGACAGCGAAGATACACATTAATGCATGTATTTACAGTGATCGCTCATTCAAATAGCCTGTGTTGACCTGATCGTGTCTGGTTTGTTCTTCTGCCCCACGTTTCGCCTCTCTTGCTATTATTTACAAGCTGATATTTGACAGCCAGTGGGTGTGCAGATGCATCCTTTATTGATTCTTCTATCTGCACTCTTTGTAACATACAAGTATTAATAGATCTATTATGAATGGACAGTAATTTTCAGTGTTTAGAACTAATTATGCAGGGATGGATGATTTTGTGAGTGTGTGAACTTAATCATAGGCAAAGGCCAGGGTCAGCAGTGGGTTAATGTGGACATGATTGAACTGCGTAACCCGTTACAAGCATTAGTGTCAGAGGACTCATCACTACTCATCAACTGATATGTGGTTAACGTTTAGTAGCATGTGTGGGTTTTTATTATATTATCAAGTGTCTGGGTCAGTGGCATTGTGTTTTCAGAGACTGGATCTATCAAAAGTTCATGATTGGAATGTCTTGAAAATATTTCTTCACTTCTTTGAAATAAAAGGTTGGTTCAGGTTGCAAAATGCCATGTAGAATACATAATGACATTTGTGTTTTTCAAACTTTAGCATTTGAATTGAAATGTCCGTTTTAAGTCCTTTAGTTAATGCTAGTTAATGTATTTGCTAACATAAACTAAGTATGAACAGTCTTGTGCAGCATTTTTTAATTGCAGTTCAACGTTTACTAATATATTATTAAAATCCAAATTTCTGTTTGTTATCATAGTTAATACACCAAGCTAACAATAACTAAAAACAGATGACTTTGTTTTCATTAACATTACCAAAGGTAAATAAATATTGTAATAAATGTATTGTTAATTGTTGGTTCCTGTGTTCGCATGGGTTTCCTCCAGGTGCTCTGGTTTCCTCCAAAGACATGCGGTTTTGAATGGAACTAATTTGGCCGTAGTGTATGTGTGTAAATGAGAGTGAATGAGTGTTTCCCACAATTGGGTTGCAGCTGGAAGGGCATCCGCTGTGTAAAACATATGGTGGATAAGTCGACGGTTCATTCCGCTGTGGCGAATAAAGGGACTAAGCCGAAGGAAAATAAATGAATGAATAATTCTTTACATTCTCTACAGCAAGTTGCCTTACAATTTTAAGTAGAGTCAACAAGTTTTCCAGTCAAACCATTTACAAATATCGTTGTTTAATAAAACTGCTATTTCAAGGAATAATTCGCTTAATAAAATGAAAATTTCCAGATTTATTTACAGTTTATTTACCTTCAGCCCAGCCCAGGCCAGGCCAGACTAGGCCTTTTTCTGTTTTTTTTGTTTTCAAATGACTAGGACCATGTAACCTTTTAAATGTTTCAAATGACAGTCATACAGTAACAAATAATTCAGGTCCAAGCTTGCATTGAGAACTGATATATATTCTATTTATCAAAATTTGTTGAACATTGATATTGATACAAAATATTACAAATATATACAAAATATTGAACATATGTTTTTTTTGGCTTAAAATATAAAAATATTGGTTTCATTTATTATATATTTTTTTTATCACAGAATCATTTTTATTCGTGTGCCACTGACCCATATTCCGCTTTTATTTTCCTGCAGCTTCAGAAGTTCCACAGTTTAGCAGCATTTTTCCAGCACTGAAATAATAACCATTATCAGACTCCAACAGACTTCCCAGGAGCTGCGAGAAAACGGCGTGAACTAAACCTAAAATAACAGCAGAATATCAAGGTCTTGCAGTCCGAGTATGGCAAGGTATTGATTTTGAAGAAAGACAGATAAGTGAACATGAAACTGAAAACCTTTGTGGACGTGTCTACATCATAGTCTGTGAAAGAGGCCATTACACAATCACAGTCAAATTGTGAAGTACTGCCACCTTTAAAAGCAATTTTCTACCAAATAGCAGTAGTTCACCCTACAGATGGAGGCATTATGGAGATGGAGCCTGTGTTTCTGTCAGTCTCTATACAAGGGGTGACTTAAGAAAGGGGAAAAGATCAAAAAGAGGAGCAAGAATTGTCTCAAACACACATGAGCAAACAAACACTGTCACGCCTGAAGATGTTGAGGTAATATAACAGTGTCTGGGTCAAAATAAGTATCCACTTCTGCTTCATAACTAGAAGAAGCACCTGCATTATTCAGTGGGGTCAAAGCCATACTAGATAAGGAACTTGAGCTCAACAGAAAGTAGATCAGACCCCATGTGTGATAATAGACTGAGAATATTAAGTGCTCAGCTTCAGAGATGGCAGGAGTATTGTGTGTTCTTACACTTGACTTCTGTCCAGCTTCTGTGGATACGTTCATGAATTCTTCATTAGGTGCAGAAATCGGAGGACGGAGGATTTTCATAGGCTGCTTTCACCCGCAGTCTCAAACAGTGCGATCGGCTGCAACACCGATCACAACACTTTAATAATGCCCTTCAGGGGATCCTTCGCGAAACAATTTGTCTTACTCTGTGAATTCATAGAAAAATAATGATTATGCCCTTTGGGTTGAAATTAATTGTCTCTATTAAAAGATGTGTTGTTAATAGTAGGATTAAACACTTAAAAGTATGAAAACCCTATGTAATTTTAAGACAACTGCTTGCATGTGTCAGAATTTAATTTCAAACTTAAGTAATTAAAATATTTAAGAAAGTAATTCAAAATATTGAGGATTTGAAATTAACTTTTTCATAAACTGGCCAATTTGGCTACCATTCAGAATGGTTTGTAACCAAAACAAAAGAAAAAAACAGGATTGCCCAAGTCAGTTTAAATATTGATTATGAAATCTGATTCTGAATCACGGACTTGCCCTTATATTCACAAGAGTCAGTGAGTTTGAATTAATGTACAACAAATCAGCAAAGCAAAGAGAAAATTCTGAAACATTATTTGGTGTTTTAAAAATAATTCTTAAATATTTTCACTCCGTGTACAACCGCGTTTTTGCTTTGTTTTGCTTATTTTTGTGGCTCCTTGATAAAAATTTGATGCAAACAATATGATAAATTAGGTTAGAAGATAATTTCTGAATCTTAACCTGATCAAAAAAATTATAATTAAAAACAGTTTTGGTTGTCAAAAAATAGGAATATTTTCTCACGGTTTACTCACAGTCAAATTGTTTCAAAACCTTAATTTTCAAAACCATTTTGTTATTCTGTTATACTCAAAAGAAGATACTATGAAGAATGGTAACCATTGACATCTATAGGAAAAGCAGATACTGTAGAAGTCAATGGGTTTTAAGTCACCTTCAAAAAGCACAAATATTGGTATGAGTTTTATTACAGATTTTATAATGTTACATTTGGCCATTAGTTTGCTCTGTTTTTTGTTTTTTTTGTTTTTACAGCCAATAGTGAAATACCATTTTACTTGTTCCATAGTAAATATTTTAGCTTAATACTACTCTCACACCATACACACAGCAAAAGCCGGCAGCTAGCTCTCTGCAACTCTCACATGGTCACCCACTGAAGCTAAGCAGGGCTGTGCCCGCTCAGTACCTGGATGGGAGACCACATGGGAAAGCTTTCGGGTTGCTGCCGGAAGTGGTGTTAGTGAAGCCAACAGGGGGTACTCAACCTGCTGTCTGTATGGGTCCTAACGCCCCAGTATAGTGAAGGGGACTCTATACTGCTCAGTGAGCGCCATCTTTCGGATGACCCTCTGTGGTTGTTCGGATGTTTTTCAAAAAGAGAAGGGATTCATCCTGGCCCGATCTTCCCATCGGCCTCTGTCCATCATGGTCTCCTCCTAACCATCCCCATATATCACTTTCTCTCCTCGCTGGTGTGTGGTCTGATGCAATATGGCTGCCCTGATGTCATCCTGGTGGATGCTGCACACTGGTGGTGGATGAGGAGATCCCACCCATTGTGTAAAGCGCTTTGAGTGTCTAGAAAAGTGCTATGTAAAATGTAAGGAATTATTAATGTTATTATTAAAAGTTGCAGCTACATTTCTCTTTTTGCTTTTATGACAAGACACTGATTTTTTTTTTTAACAGAAATATGTCCATTTAGTCAACTCATTTTTTGTTTTTATTTAGTTTTTTCTTACTTTTTTTTTTTAGCTTTTTGTGTATCTTGTCTTCTAGAGCACTTGCTTAAGCTAAACGATGAACACACTAAATTTCAGTATTAAATATAGCATTATATCAAAAGTAAAAGTTAATCATTCCTGTGAAACTAAAGGGTGCTAGCTGATTAATGAATCCTCCCATGATCTACAAATACACAACGGCTGAATCCACTGTTAATGAATCTTGCTTTTAGCTACAATCTAAGACAAATTTGTATGTTGTTGGTGAAGATATTCAACTCAAGATTTCTAGTTTTAAATTATAGATGTTAAGGCCCTGTTATCTTAATTATCATGAAATTATTTCAGCCTCTTTCATTTAAACACATCATGTAAACACTGCTAATTATTAGATTTCATGCGGTTGAAACTCTGCCTTGAGCAAACCTCTTGTTTTATCATGTTAACCTATGGCATTTGTTGATTTATTAATGAGTATATCTGGCATAACAGTAATAAATAATGAGAAAAATCTAGCTTTATTGTGCATTCTTTAATCATGTGTAATATCAAAGGGTAAAATATATTTTGCTAAAACAGAGCAGAACGCACTCATCAAGTAAATTTTGTGTTGATTGATTAAAAAAAATGGAATCAAAACCAAATGTATTTATCTCAGTTTATGTCCTCTGTTTCATATAGAAGTTGTGAAGGGCCCCCATCACTTGTTCCCTAATTCAGCTGTGTTTTTTCCTATCTTTTAACCTCCCGAGACCTACCATGCAATATTGACGAAATCCTTTCACCGTTTTGCTCCCCAGCTCACCTTCACCAAAATGATATTAAGAATTCATATCCAATTAAATAAGAGCAGACATTGCCAGCCAGTGCTGCAGGATAGCCTTCACTGATGTCGGCACCGGCTCATAGTCATGAATAGTCTTTATTTTCAATATTCTCTGTTCCTGAATTGTGCACTACAGAAGCTCAAGGGATAAAACCATTACTGGGGTCTGGAGCTCACAATGTCACGCTGCGTCTCTAGGTTATAGATTACATCTTTGAACTTAATGCTGCCTCTGTTGCTGCTTGACACATTTCAAAGGTACCCAAGAATTCAGAAAAACAGAGAGCTGCATGCGATGTTCATTATTTTTAGAGCTAAACTTAAAATGAACCTGCTTCCTGAATAGAAACTGCATAGGAATAAGCTAGCGGAGTAGGTGCTTTTCGTATATGGATATATTCATAGACTATTGTGGTATGTCATTTACTGTTGATTCCTGCATAATGCATTGAGAACTTGATGGCTGGGTCATTATAAATCACATTTATTTTTAGTCAGTCACCTGCAGATGAGGATACTGGGATAAAGTAAAATGCCTGTCCATTTGCAAGGGAATTCCTAATGATTGCAACACAAAATATGTGAGAATATCATGCATGAGATAGAAGATTCATCCATTTTAGTAGCCCAGTGTCTAAGATAGGTTATATGGGTATATTATCTATAATTTTGTTTGGGTTATGAGGAAAAATACAATTTATTCAGTGGCAGGGTAGCTAAAAAATGGGCTTTTTCCCCACTGGTATTGTATCCAGTCCTGCTATCATGCATCATGCATTTCCACTCTTAAGCTTCGTTCAGACAGCCTTATTATCTGATATAGACACTGCACGTCTAATTCAGGTAAAGGCTAATTTGATATGCTTGAATATAAGAAAGAAAGACAGATGCAAAGAGGTGCGGTCAGGTGTTTTAGAGTTAAATGATAGTCCTCAAAGTGTTTTCAATCATTTTCCATATCTGCTTATAGTGTTATCAGATAATGGATAGTGTATAAAAGGATAGTGAAAAGAGTAAGTAATTGGATTTTGCTCTGACAGTAAGAGTATCGTAGGAAAATTAAGTTGTTGTTTTTTATCTCAGTAAAAGCTACAGTATGCAGTTTTTTTTAATCGATCAGTGTATATTTGTAAATTTAATACATTTAATACATATTGAAAGGTGCTAAATGTAACCATTTTCACATAAATCACTTCTTTATTGACAGTGAGTGAGTACAAGGGCTGTGATTGATTTTATGTGAAGAAAACAAAAGCATATGACATTTATGCATCCTTCTGAGAGCTTTATTTCAAGTGATTGGAATAAACAATGTTTAGAATAATACAAAAAGTAATGTTCTATAGTCTAATTTCATTGCGTAAACCAATAAAATGAGATTAATTCAAACTGTAGTCTCACACATTTTTATACCTATGACCATATAGGCGTATACAGTATATAATAATATGATAACAATGTAATACATAACAATGTAATTTTCAACAAAGGCTCATTGCAAATATGCACCTCAGCCTAGATTTTTTCTGAACCTGCAAATACGTACTTAAATATGTTTGACAGCAGTTTTGAGTTAAAATGAACATCGCATATAAACAAAATAGCACAACATGATGCCAACAACGTTTGTTCCTTTTCACTCTAAAATATGGGACATGTATTTTTTTCATGCAGTTCTTTGGACATCACCAAATAAATACCATTAAACAACTTAACATTGTCCATAATTTGTAATCAAACATATTTGACTCACCTTTCTATCTCTAAATGGACAACTGTTTCCGGTGCAGTCAGTTTGCTCAGTATAGCTTCCTTTGTACAATGTTGTTGTTGTGATGCAGAGAGCTCATGTTTAAATCTGGTAAATTCCATGCGAGAGATAAAGGCCCAATCCCAATTCTATTTTTGTACCCCTACCCCTTATCTTTCCCCTTGTCCCTCAAAACCGAGTGTGAAGGGGAAGGGCTTTAAATTTTACCCCTAAGAAATGGGACACCACTACAGCACCTGCACGTCATCATGTGTCATCGCGATCTCATGGTTCATATGAGATCAGACGATTACGACTGCTTTTATGATTCCAGTTGTGTTGTTTTTTAGTATTTATCTTTAGAAAATCACTGAAGGCGAATATTTTGTTATCATAGCGATCTAATGTGGCAATAAGATCATAACTGTACTGTGCATTTACACAATGGCCATATCCATCTATGTAAACACACCAAAACAACATTAACATTATACCAGACACTGTAAAAAGGTCATTCCCAGCCACCAGACTCTTCTGACAGGGTATTGGAGTGTCATCGAGTGACAGAATGTTGTGGGACTGCTATACAGGAGTTATTATTATGGATTATAAATAGCTGAGTTTTTATTGTAGCGTTTTTTTTTAAACCATGACGGTAAAACACGAGTGCGGTAATGAATATATAAAAACGTGCTTATTTGTTGTAAAAATTCATAATAATGACAAAAAAAACTAATTTGTGGATCTCCTTACTTCCGGGTATTCTGTGAAATTTTCGAACCCCTTGGTTTTGAGTGTGGTACTGAAAAATCTTCGTTCAAATGGCCATCTACCCCTTCCCCTTAGCCCTACGTACCACCTTTAAGCTAAAGAGAATTGGGTAAGGGCAAGGGCTAATGGGTAGAATTGGGATTGGGCCAAAGTCAAGGTAAATTTATATGGTTGCAGTGCACATTTCTGTTATGGTTGCCTTTGAAAATAAAATTGTTTAGGTTAAGTGGTTTCAGGTCTGTGGTTCTTTGGATGATCAGTACGACTGGTCCTGCCTTCTTGTGGTCATGTGCTGTAGGACGTGTTTGTGAAACATTTATCGTAACGTATCTTAGGTAATGGATTGCATATTTGCAGTCACCTGACACATACAATTAAATGCACCGGGAAACCTAATGTATTTATACTATTGTATTTTACGAGCCACATATTGTCTTGAATTATCATGTAATTTTACATAGATGTCTTTTTTCAGTTGATTTTGTTATTGAAAAGAGAAAGTGCTGCACATATTTACATACTGTATACATCTTAATGTTACTTAGCATTGTGGATATTGTTTGGAGGTTTATTATCAGTGTATTGCTGCTAAGTATTTTTCATTTGTTTTTATACTACTAATATAGCAATAAAACAGGACTTTGTCCTCAGTTTTGCATCATTTGAATCGAGTTTGGTCCTGTACTGTACATTATAGAGTAGACCATTAGTGTCGTATGCGCAGTATACTAGGCAGTATGCTATCTATTTTCATTTACTTGACAAATCTTTTCCAAATTTGGTCTTTATGAATTCCAAACTAATCACAACTGTGTCCAAGCCATTTCATCACTAATCATTCAATCATTCATTCATTTTCTTTTCGGCTTAGTCCCTTTATTAATCTGGGGTCGCCACAGCGGAATGAACCGCCAACTTATCCAGCATTTGTTTTACGCAGCGGATGCCCTTCCAGCCACAACCCATCTCTGGGAAACATCCATACATTCTCATTCACACACATACACTACGGACAATTTAGCTTACCCAATTCACCTGTACCGCATGTCTTTGGACTGTGGGGGAAACCGGAGCACCCGGAGGAAACCCACGCAACCACGGGGAGAACATGCAAACTCCACACACAAATGCCAACTGACCCAGCCGGGGATCGAACCAGCGACCTTCTTGCTGTGAGACGAACATGCTAATCACTACGCCGCCGTGGCGCCCCACTAATCATTCATTGTGTAATTTTAGTAAACCCTAATCATAGCTTTTAATGCAAAGAAAGTTTGTGCTCACGCAGACTGTTTGGCCCTTAATCTCAAATTATGTCTTTAGCATAAAGATTACTAAAACTGGAATCTTCCTGGGTGTCTGGAGTCTTAAGTGTGATATTGGGAGACACTAAAACTATGCCTTGTCTTTGTGTAATCTTTACTACACTTTTATGTGACATTACCATAAATTAATCAGTCTAAATTGTGTTTATTAGATTTTTCTCATTAGACATTCATTATTTAGTTTACCGCTGTCTCTCTGAAGGTCTCCCTGTCTTAAATCTGACCTGTATATCTGATGCTCTTTTGCTTGACTACACAAAGATCATCTTTTACATAGTGTGTGCTGAGAAGAAAAAAGAAAACTGAGACCTCATCATATTCGTCACTCAGTAAGATCTTAACAGCAAACCATTTTTTTCTCTTCAGATTGTCAATTAATTAATTCTGTGCTAATGGTAAAGGACCACCTCATGACCCTCTTCTCCACTGGGTTTCAAAAGCTTCTCTGCATCAAGGGATTATCAAGCAAAAGATGTCATTAAAGAAGAAAGGAAAGAGCACATTATCCCTTCCCCCTTTTAAAAATGGTTGAAAATGGACAGAGAGGTACATAAGTGTCCTAAATGTATTCAGGGATTTTATCCCACTCCTCACAAACTGATGCTCTCATTAAAACAGTATGAATACCTTTAAGGTTTTAAAGTGCAGAAGCTTCAAACAGCCTTTGGCCAATTCTTTCCGGCTTTGTCCATGTCTTTTGTGCCCCTTGAGCTTCTGCTTTAAAGAAAATGAAAAAATAACAAAGTTTCACTGGTTTAATAAAAGATTTGTATCGGTATCTAATGAAAATGATTCCTTAATGTGTTATCAGTTCACGATTCCCCACTGATTTCTTTATAAGTGGAATAACATGAAATAGAATTATATGGTCCGATTTCATTTTCCTTCATCCTATATCTACTTTGCAGACTGCCTATGTTTTTCTTAATGCAGTTTCAAAATCTTAATTTTATTTGGAGAGAATAAATATCTTAAAGGAACCTCAGGGTTTTTTTTCAAATGCGATCAATTTCATCTCTCTCTCTCTGTCTATCTTGCAAAGAATGCAAATAAATCATTGATACAGAAAAGTAATTCTTGTTTATTTACAGGTTGTTTGTAGTTGTTTGTAATACACACAGTGCTGCCTGCTAAAATGAACATTCTCATGTTTTGCTGTGCTCAGTGGGTGATTTATTCACACACACACTGTGAGTCAGGCTTCAAATGTTTTTCAGCCCATTTACTGTCAGCCAATGGCTTGTCAATCTCCAAAGGGGGTAAGGCTTAGACTTTCAGAGTTTAGGGAGCATCTGTGATTAAACTGTTTAAGAATTATTGCAATATCTCAATTTGTAAATTTGTATTGTCAGATTAAAGCCCTCTGAAAAAAAATCTGCAGTGGTGTGTGGGATTGTGTGTGTGTGTGTTTTCACAGCACAATAATATAATTAGCTTTAGCGCCATCTGCTGGACAGGCAATTTATTTGAATGGGAAAATCTAATTTCAATGGCTATTCCCTAGTCACCTTTAAATCAAAACTGTCAGAATATATGTTTGTGCTTAATTTCAAGATATATAGTTTTGTTGTTGTTGTTGTTGTTGTTGTACACATATACATTTGAAAAGAGTCATCACTAATAATTATTTCAAAGAAAAATATCAATTAAACCACCAAATATGAGGAAAGGACAATGATAAACTTGTTTTTATGTAACTAAGAAGATGATTTGGCCGAAAGTGCAGCTTATCACATAATATGTTTTTTTATTTAATGTGTATAGAAATGCATAGACGAGTAAGATAAAAATCTCACAGAAAATAAAGTAAAATTACTAATATTTCATTGGTACTCCCTTTGATCAGCTGTCATTCTTCACATACTGTATGCATTCTTAAATAATGTAAAATTTTGGAACATATATAAAACTTTTACTCTCTCTGAAAACAACATATGTTAACCCTGGCTCGCCAAATCAATGTTCTCAGTTTTGTTTACTGTACATCAGAATAAGGAGGAAAATATTTTATGCTGACTATATGAATGTATTTAAATGCTGACATACTGCTGACTCCATTCTACCCGCAGAATAATCCAGTTCATTAAAGATTCACCTTTAATGTTCAACACAACTGATCTCGTTTTGTGCCCCCATTATTGAATATGAGCTTGGACATCTTCAGAGTTACTGCTACTGTTGCAGCATTGTTTGCTTGCTCCCGTTCTCCCTGTCACTGTTTATTTAGTGATAATGAACATCGTTGCTCTACATTACCCCTAACTTGTGCTATTGTGCTGAGTGTAATCCTTGTTTACTGTGTAAATGTGATGATTCATGCAATTTCTAAGTACAATAGGATCAGCAATAAAAGTACAACATTGATTCTGGCCCAACAAAAACCAAGTACTTTGTGTTCAAAACTACTGAAGGGACAGTTTACCCCAAAAATGACTCTCGCTTTCTTTAGGCTTATTATAAATGAATAATGAAGCAGTAGAAAACTTTTTCTTTCTTTTATTTATTTTTTCAATAATAAGAATGATAATTACTGGATGTGTATGTATGCATGTATGTTTGTATGTATGCATGTACATGTATGTATATATATATATATATATATATATATATATATATATATATAT
>CAIGQQ010026964.1:15932423-15946524 GCA_903798035.1 Danio albolineatus | reverse complement strand
CTTTCTGCCCTCAGAACATTTTTGGGTAAGTAAAACTCCTATCTGCTCTTGTTCAGAAATGAATCTCGAAACAAGAAAAAAGTAAATTTGCTTTTGCACCTCTAGGTTCAGAAATTAGCAGTCACAAAATGCTTTGTCCTTGGTGAATTAAAATGTAAGAGCGAAGTTCAATTAGAGCGTTCTGTGATTTTCAGTCCATTACTTCAGAGAAAAGAAAGATGAAAATGTTACAAAAGGCCAAAAGAACTCAGAAAAGGAGAGATAATTGGCCCATCTTTGCATATTGTTGCGAGTGTTGTGCATGTGTGTCTTTGTGTGTTCAAGAGCTGGAATCACATTAAGTACCGTATGTATGCAACACACGTACCAGTGCCTTTTACGTTCTCTGTGTTTGTGTTTTGGCTAGCTCATGTTTCTCCAGGGAATGCATCCACCATGATAAGGACATCATTTTCATACGGGCCAATCTGCTCAACAAGCAAGCCGCCCACGTATACACCCACACAGTTCTTGGTACTATTAACGTCATGTCATGCAAGTCTGAGCTTGTCAGTGAAGGTGTGTGTGTGAGAGGGATTGTTGAGGCTCTAGAGGAAGAGGTGGAGGAGCAGAGTCACAAAACTATGACAGTATCCAACAGCACAGTGTATCTAACAGCACAGTGGTGAAGGAAGACTTTTTTGTATCAGGACTGGATGGTGTTGCATCAGGAAGTATCTTTGCTAGTCACATAATTAAAAAAAGATATGTACAGTATATATAAGGAAAAAAATATTTATGTTTATTGGTTGGATAATTGTTAGTAGTGTATGACTGGATCACCATTTGTTCAGTTTTTATTGGAAATTTTCAGCCCGATCTTATGAGAAAATGTAACTATTTTACATATTGTCAGAAAAGTGTCTGATTCTTACAAATTTATATGCATTCAGTTGTAAGAAAATATATTATTTTTAAAAAGAGACATATCCCCAAAACCCACCCTGAATGAGTCAATCATACTAAAATGTTTGAATGAGATCATAAAAATCCATATGAATTAGCCACTAAAACTAAAAGGTATGAACTGCTGTGAGATTACATTCTATTGGTTACTCTATAACAGTATACACCTTGCTAGTACTGGGTTAGACTCCCTTTTGCCTTCTTTGTGGCATTGATATACTGTAACAAGGTGTGGAATCATTCATCAAATGTTTGTCATAGCATCATGCATTTGCTAATTGGTGCATTTTTGGGGGCTGCATATTATTCATGATGTCAGTATCTCTTTTCACCACATCACAGAGAATTGGTGACTATGGAGTTTAATAAACTCACTAGACCAGTAGTTCTCAAACTGTGGTACGTGTACCACTAGTGGTAGGCAGGCTTCCTTCTAGTGGTACGCGGAGGAATCAATGAAAAATTAAGGTAAAAATATGAACACACTTTTAATCCTTTAAAACGACCGATATGATCAGTAAATTGGTTTTAATAGGCTAAACCTTTTATTTTAATTTACATTTTTTATTGTTTGTTATGTATTCTGTCTGAAGCTAATTTTCTCCCCATAATTGCAGCAGTTGTTGGGGGCATATCCCGTATTTTTATATCCCAGGGTTGACAGGTATAGTTTAATCAGTTGCTTTTCTGACACACAAAGCCTACTCTAGTGCACAGTAAGCAGATCTAATTTCTAATTTAAATATGTAAATCCAATTCACATATTTAAAATACAAGTTAATGTTTAAATTTCAAAGATATACAAATAAGTCATATATAAATGTGTTCAAAATTCATCAAAAAGAGTTTATACATCCATACAATGACATATGGCCTATATTTATGAGGTCCAAGGAACTACTTTATGATAATACTTTACATTTAAGTACAGCAGTTTTTCTAAGAATAGTGCCAAATTTTAAAAGAACATTTTAGTTTAAATGTTGACATTTTATTTATTTTTACCTGTAAGCACAGTACAGTGTTAAGAACTGTGCAGTGCTGTAGCTGCTTAATTAGGCCTATTATGCTACTGTATTTCAATACCGATCATTACGGTGGTACTTGAAGAGACAATTTTTTTCTGAGGTGGTACTTGGTGAAAAAAGTTTGAGAACCACTGCACTAGACGGTTTACACTGTGATTATAAAGGAATGAACATGTTCAGCAACAATACTACGCTGAACTGTTTAAGCAAAGCTTAACTGGTACTAAAGGTTGCTATTAAAATATCACATACACCATTACACAATCAGCCTAAATCGTTAATACAAGACTGCTGTACTGACAATACAATTTATATCTGCTCAGAGTGTGCTACCAGCACAATAATTTTTTTTAAAAAACATGACGCACAAACTCTAGTCATAACTTTATGAAGTTTGTTACAGAGCTAAAAAAATGTATATTGTTAGATTTATGTAGAAAAGTCATTTTGCAGTGACAAAGTGACTTGTACACACATGACATTGTAAATACAACATGCCAGAACTTGTATTCTGTAACTTTAAGCTGTTTGCAGTTTTTATAAAGTGAAAACCCACCATTGCTAGCAAACATGTGTGGTCTTTAGGGATTTCAACATGCTCAGCTGGTAAAATGGTGCAAAAATCGGTAACACTTTACAATAACAGTACATGAATAATGATGTATTAATATTTAAACTAAACATTACTTTATAATCAATTAATGATGGGTTAAGGTATGCACTAATCATGAGCTAACTTTAACTACAACATAAGTCACATGAGTTCATGTGTGAATAACCGTGACCATAATTACTTGTTAGTACATGATTAGTTGTTAATTAATGTATTAATTACCACATTAGCTCATGCTTAATTTAACCATCATGAACTCATGATATGTTAATATATATTTATGTTGTGACTTTACATGGAGGGGCACATCATCATTAACCCATTATTAACTACTCATGAACTCCTTATGTACATCCAACTTGTGGGTTTACAATAGAATAACAATAGAAAAGTGTTCCGTCAACATCAGCATGAACAGGAGTTCATGAGTAGTTAAGGATGAGTTAATGCTGATGTGCCCCTCCAAGTAAAGTCATTACATAATTATACATTAACCGCTCATGAGTTCATGTTGGTTACATTTGGCTTAAACTTAAATGTTAATTAATACATTAATTAAAAACATGTACTAACAAGTAATTAAGGTCACTGTTATTCACACATGAACTTATGTGACTTATGTTGTAGTTAAAGTTAGCTCATGATTAGTGCATAGCTTAACTCATCATGAATTCATAATGAAGTAACGTTTAGTTTGCATATTAATACATCATTATTCATGTACTGTTATTGTAAAGTGTTACCCAAAAATCAATAAAAAAACATTTTTTAGTAGGTTCTGATTTGGACTGGTTACCACTGCAAAGGTCTCGCTGCTTGTTCTACACTTCTAGGCTTTGAATTAACTCATGTATTTGTACTTCTATATGTGCCTTGGTTTGATCATCAGTCTAGGGATTGTGGGTCAGTGGCGTCTCTGTGACTCATGTGGCATGATGTAATGGACCTACTTCTGGGAGTGTGTGTAGATGTAAAATCACTCTTCAAATATTTTCTCCACGGCACCAGGAGGAAGTCAGGCTTACACTGTTTGGCTAACAAGATCAGTCAGACCAGATCACTTACACTGTAATGTCCCCTGAGCAGGAAATAATCCTAATGATTTTAATGCTTATAGGACATTAATGGTGTCCTGGAGAGTCTGGTGGAGAGTCTGGTGAACTGCCAGAAAGGCTGTTCATTTATAGGACACCAGGGACTGTACTGGGTATGAGAAGTACAGTTGTGGTTTAAAAGGTTAACTTTTTTTTTGGACTGTAGTGTTTTGTTTGTCAATGTTTCATTGCTGTTTTGTCAGAAAGTGCTTTGCTTACATTAAGGCTACTTAACTAATGATTTGTGATTTAGCTATTTAGGAGAAATATACCTTCTTTTAAAGAATTAAAAAACATCATTTATTTAAAACACGTTTTATTTTGTGTTAGTTAGTTAGTTTGTTTGTGCTATAATTTGGATTTATATTCGAGAGGTCACTATATGATCTACAGTATGACGGATACGTGCAGGTCCTACGTGGATACTCATTCACTTGGAAATTTAACACAATGTTGCCTCCTTGTGGTCAATTGTTGACTTTACAGTTTACAATATCTATTTTGTGCTAGCGACTTATCTTCAGTGTCCAACGGTATTAAGAAATTATTCAAATACACTGATTTTGTGCTTTAGAATAAATAAAATACGTAAAATTATATGAATATATAAAGTAAATTAAAATACGAATATTTACAAACCTGAATATAATGGTTATTGAATTATTTTATAATAATAATAATAATACTATTTTGCAATACATTCAAAATGTTAAATAACTTGTTTTTCATCGTATAGATTACATAGATAGAATGACATCACTTAGTCAAATGCTTAAAATGAATTTAAAATGAATTTAAAACTGCACACATATGGTTATCACTGCACAATAAAAATAGTTTCCATTTTAAAGTAACTATTAATGATCATAACAAAAAACATTAGCCAGTTACTTTAGCCAGTAATCCACTTCACTGATTAACATGGTTATAGAGATAGAACACTAGAATGTTTAATACTAGAATAAAGATAGTCCATTTTTTTTTTTGGTGGGGTGGGGGTGGGCTGTGGAAACTCAAAATAATTTGCTAACAATGTCTGATGAACAATCAGATATTAAATACTGTAGGCTTAGACTATGAATGGCCGTAAGGTAAGATCTACACTTAACAGTTAACCGTAACAATCTTTTTTTTTTTTTTTTTACTGATAAAGAAAGTATTTTTTGTCTCCTTTTTTTTTTTACTCTGTGTTAGATGCTTTTGGAATGTTTCTCACATGGTCACTACAACAAACTTATTTAAAGCTTTAAGGTTTATTTTCTTTTTCTTCCTTTTTGCTGTCTACATTTTCTTCACTACAAGTGCATAATTGTTGTGTGATATTGTTTAGCCTACATGTTTAAAATTACTTTTGTAATAAAGAACAAAATCTCTGAGGTATTTTAAAAGGACGTATAGAACTGTAGGTACGTGGAGAAGACTGACTTGATCCATAATAATAAGGAAACACACAGTTGTCATATAACAGTTTCTCAACAGAGGGCGATATAGTTAACAAAAACAAAGTTTCGTTCATTTCCTTTTTGAGAAAACAAGTGTCACGATGTTCACTAGTTGTCTGTTGTCTACATTTCTATTCCATGGGGTGTTTATGCCTTTATATTTTCTTTCATGTTATAGCAGCTTGCCATTTTCCGCGAGTTTGTCTGACTGACAGATGTTTTGAAGGTATTGGGCTGCTTTTCTCAGACTGTTTTGCAGATCACATGCTGGAGTTCTTTCACGGTAAAGAAGAGGAAGAGACCGACTGAACTCACAGTCCCAGGAATGTTTCTTTTCTCACCCACAGGACCTCTGATTGGCTGCCTGCTCGTCGCTGAGGAACAGCCCACTTCCTCCACAGGCCAGCAGTTGTATTTTAACCTCTCTTGCACTGTGCAGGCTTTCTCCTCAAACCATGTGATTATTTGAGCTTGTCTGAGTTTTGCAGCCTCATCTTTTATCTCCTCACATCCCGACTCTTGCTGGAATAGTCTGGACAGCAGGATGCAGTGATAAGACTCTGCACAGTGAAAGCAGGAGGAGTGACTGTATAGACTTCATACAGTTCATACAGTGCAGGTGGTGATATCTCTGTAATGTAGAGAAACAGCTTGGTTTGAAGATGTTTTTTTTTTCCTGTATGTTTTCCAACTGTGTTGTGTTTTCCAACTGACATTGCCACTGTGTTGTGTTCAGACATGTTTGCTGCCAGTGCTGCTGTGCTACGGCGAGGGGTTTTGAAGTACAGATGGGAGAGATGCTGTGCACTTGCAACAATTGTGTCTGGAAACAAGACCTCACAGTGAGTTTGAGTGTGTTTGAGGGCTTTTGTGGATGAAAGACTCAGGAATGTTTACACTTTATCAAGCAATAGATGTTTTTTTTTTAAATTTAGTTTATTGAGTTTATTTTAAGCCTTGTAACAATATGCTTGTAATATAATAATGTATTTAATTTGAAATGGGTTCACATTACAATAATGTTATTATGTTTCATCTGTAAACATTGGGATATGTATATATATATATATATATATATATATATATATATATATATATATATTTAACTAGGCTAATTAGGTTAACTTGGCAGGTTAGGGTAATTAGGTAAGTTATTGTATAACGATGGTTTGTTCTATCAACTATCGAAAAAAAATGCTTAAAGGGGCTAATAATTTTGACCTTAAAATGGTCTTTAAAATTCAAAACTGCTTTTATTCTAGTCAAAATGAAACAAATAGGACGTTCTCCAGAGGAAAAAAATATTATCAGACATACTGTGAAAATTCCCTTGTTCTGTTAAACATCATTTGGGCAATATTTAAAAAGAAAAAAAATAGGGGGGGGGGGGGGGGGCAGATAATTCTGACTTCACCTGTATATATATATAATACATATTTATTATTAAGCATGGATTAATTGCATACGCAGGATTTTGTATGATTTAAATACATTCTATCCCTCTGAACTTACTATTTATATATTTATGTCTATTTTATATACTATGTCTAAAGGGAAACCTGGATTTTTTTATTTTAAATTTATTATGTTTAAATCAACTTAGATTGAAGTTTGCAATATATTATGTAATATATTTTATATATAATAGATTTTGCATTTATATTTACAACTATATTAATATTGAGTAATGTACATTTAACTGTAATACACTTTATTTGACAAACATCAGAATATTAAGGTGCTTCATAAACAAAACACAGTTTTGTTAATGTATTAAGTGGCGTTTGCAACTTAATACAGTATATATATATTTTTCAATATTTTGCCATATGTCGTTCACACATTGTTTTAGATTAGCCAATAAATAATTAAAGCCCTTGAGCGGACCCTTGCAGTAGATGAAATATGGTGATTCTTTTCTGTATGTGCAGGCAGGTGAAGAAGCGGCTGAAGGAGGAGGTGGAGCAGATGAAAAGTCAGTTTCCAGGCTTCAGGCCAGGCCTGGTGGTGCTACAGGTCAGACCTTGTGCTTATTTTTTGTGTTGCTGTTGCCCATATAGTATGCCTGGTACTGATACTTGCTAGCTGTATAATTTCATCTCTCCTGATAATCTGACTCATCTTTTCTCTTTATTGCTTTTTTTCCCTTCGCTCTACCCCAGATGGTCATTTGGTAAAGTGCCATTTTTTGTCTGTCACGGTTGTGGGTGTTGTGTTAAAATAGAAAATATCCCTATGGCTTCATGGTCATGTGTTGATAAATGCAGAAGTGTGCATGTGAGAGAAAGGTGTGTGAGTTTAAGGTCACAGTGATAAGATTAAGACAGCACTGATATCGTGTGTGACTCATTGACTCAATATCCTCACTGTGCTGTTTTGCTGTTTTCATTTTTAAAGATCTGTATTGACCATTGCATACAAATAACCAGACTTAAAAACACAACAACAACAACAAAAGTGCACTGATTCCTAGATCAAAAAGAATATTGTAAATTATTTAAAAAATGTTTCTAAATGGGTTACTATAGTAAACTAAACCCTAAAAACATGAAGCTAAATAAAATATTTGTGTGAAATATAAAATGTGTGAAATTTAAAGCTCAAAATAGAAACTGAATTAAAACATATTTATTATATAATATGATGGAGAAATAAAAACAAAAGCATACAAAAATTACTTAAAAATTGGGTCAGTGGTTAGCACTCACGGCTCATCGCCTTACAGCAAGAAGGTCGCTGGTGCAAGTCCCAACAGGGCCTGTTGGCATTTCTGTGTGTTGCATACATGTTCTCCCCTTGTTCGCGTGGGTTTCCTCCGGGTGCTCCGGTTTCCCCCACTGTCCAATGACATGCAGTATAAGTGAATTACTGTAGATGACCCGAATTGGCTGTGTGTGTGTGGACGTGAGATTTTCCAGTACAGGGTTGCGACTGGATGGGCATCCGCTGCATAAACATATGCCGTTATAGTTAACTAAGCTGAAGGAAAATGAATGGGTGAATTTTAATAAAAATTGCTTATAATACTAATATTGTTTAGCACTATTAAATATTTAGATATTCGGACAAAAAAATTAATAAATAAATAAACCCTCGCAAATCTGGCAAACAAATATTTGCACAAAAATGTGGACATTTCTAATTGCATTTTTGTATTCATAAAAAAACTACATTTTGCAGATTAAGTAGTTTTCTTTGTGTGTGTGTGTTATTCGTTTCCAAGGTCGGAGACAGAGAAGACTCAAACCTCTACATCAGTATGAAGCTCAAAGCGGCGGCCGAGGTTCAGTGAGCTGATTTAATAAACAGAAATCTTGTTTATCATAAACCTCTCACTCACACTGTCTCTTTTCTTGGTTTAGATTGGAATCAATGCCAACCACATCAGGCTTCCTGAAACAGCCACTGAAACTGAAGTAAGAGAAACACAATAAATGACAACTTTTATCCATATATCCTTGCTCTAATGTTAATTAAAAACCTTTTGTTCAAATCAACGCTGACAAATAAAGCAATCAATCTATTGCCAAGCCACCGAATTCAGAAATCTTTAAAGTTTTAGCATCATAGAGAAATTATGGAAGATCCAATGCTCGCTTCTTCTTTCTTTTAAGTTTATCTTTCTAAATGTATAAAACTATGTGTCTGGGGTACTTGTAACACCTTTATTATATTTCCTAAACCACCAACTGACCAACCGTCTGTTCTGATCTAGTTTTGTAAGGAAGTGTAATTATTAATAAATGTCACACACAGCAGATGAAACTGTTTTATGAGAAAGATGACTTTATCATCTTTAGGTCCTGCGGTGTATAGTTGCTGTGAATGAGAATCCTGCATTTCACGGGCTCATTGTGCAGCTGCCTCTCGACTCCATCAACCCAATAAACACTGAGAAAATCACCAATGCTGTTGCTCCAGAGAAAGATGTTGATGGGTATGTCAAATCTGTGTTTTTCAAGAAAGCTACAGGGATGCTGGGTTGTATGTAATTACATATGCATAGTACGTATGTAATTACATATGTAATAAACTGCCAAAATCTTATTAACAAGCATGTAATAAGCCAGTGGAAATTGGAACAAAGTGTTAGCAAAATATATAGGAAAACATAAATTTTTATAATTACTACAAAGCCTTTGGCAATTACACTAAACTATCTCTTCTTTGGGCTACTGTATGTTACATTTATTAAAAGTGCAGAGTAACACAAATATATCCAATGCCAGTATGTACTTGGTACTTGTATTTGGTTTTTATCGAGTCTTAATTTTTCACTTCTTTCCATTAAACTGTAAAAAAGTATGTTTTAGAAGCACAACAAGAATATGGGTGAAATAATAAATAATAAACAGGTAGTTTTAAACTGCAGTTTTTTTTTCATAACAAGGCCAAGTTCTATTTTCCAGATAAAATGTTTTGCTCTCTTATCTTTTTTCCATTTCAAGTCAAAGGGCCAAAGGCCCTTTTTTAAGATGTCTGTGAATATTGGCTCCTTTTTACTGATTTCAGATGTGTTTTTTCAGTGAAGTATTTTTGAGAGGTTACTGAGTTTAACATCTACACAAATACAAACAGATCCCACCTGCAGGCTCTTGACACATCACTGTGATAGATTCATGCAGGCCTCTTACGTTGTATAGAATAGATCACTTATGTTACTGTGTGTGTGAGATCACTTATGTTTATATTATATTCATCAGGGTTTGCTGTAATTGCAGAAAGGAGAACTGAGATATTTTGAGCTTTAAAGGCTGGAAGCCTTAAATACAAAATAATTTAAATACAAACTTTTATAAATACTACAATTTAAAATCATCAAAGTGATTTTGAAGGATAATATACTGTATAATACTGTTATAATGGCTGGTTTAGCACACTCGCTTAGCATATTATTTATATGTCAATAAATTTGCTAGCAATGTTTAGAACATTGCTAATATAGTTTTGCACCATGTGCTTATTATATGTTTTAGCTTATTGTTTGCATGTTTTTATCTTGGTCCTCATTTACAGCGTTAAACATGCTATCAATGAATTAGCATTGTTCACTATAACACGTTAAAGCATGCTAATAGCTAAAATGTGCTAATAAATGCGAGCATAATTTGAACATGTTAAAACACGTTAGCAACATACTAGCATGTCAACAAAAGCTAAACTTGCTAGAAGAATGCACATTTTTGTAAACAACATGTTACAACTTGAGCTGTGCTAAAACATGTTAGTAACAATTCGTTTCAGAATAACATTGCTGCACTTATAATAAAATATAAAGGTTTGGTTTGTATGCTACTTAATACATATTTCATAGCATCTTAACAAAAAAAGATTGCTTCAGAGCAACATATAGGAACTCTTTGTTCTTCCTCAGTAAGAAATGCATGTGTTAAATGAATGTCCTGGCAGTAATATGCAGATAACCTGATTAGTTCATGTCATTTAACTTCAAGCACAAAGAATGTGTTACACATTTTTGTGTAACACAACTATGTAACACATTGTTGTAACATGTCGGATAATCACTCAAGAAGTGTTATTTTACAATATAAGGATCATTTTTGACAATTTTTGTGTTAAACATCTGCAGTCTTCACATTTGGCAGCTGTATGTTATTTGTATGTTGTATGCTATTATGTTTTCCTTCCAGCTTGACCAGTATAAATGCAGGGAAGCTGTCTCGTGGAGACCTGGGTGACTGCTTCATCCCATGCACTCCTAATGGCTGTATGGAGCTTATCAGTCAGACTGGTGGGTGGAAACCTTCTGACCCTCTACCCATGAGCTCCAGCTCTTGTCTGTCAGAGCCACTGTGTGATTGTCTAAAGGGCATTCATTCTGTGGCACAATAAGTGTCACTGGATAGGTGTGGAAAAAAAAAAAAAAAAATATATATATATATATATATATATATACTGCAATGCAGACTGATAACTCGGTGGTGAAATGAGCTGTCACCCAACAGCAAGAGAAGAAAGATCCAGATAATTTTTTTAGCAGCACATATGGATGAGACAGAAAATAATTCATGGTACAAACATAAATAATCAAGCATGAATTATAGTATCCTTACTTTCTTAGTTGTACATTCATCTGATGTTTTTTTCTGATGTTTTTTAGAGAACATTTAATGTTATAATTCCAACAGTCTTGACAAATAAAGTTTCTTTATTGGCATCAATGGTTCCATAAAGAATATTTAACATGCATAGAATCCTTTTTATGTTTTAAGTGTTTTTTTTTAAAGTGAAAACGTTAAAATGTTATTTAAACTGACAAATTGTTAGTTGTTTTAAGAACATTATATCAAAAACGGTTCTTCAGTGGCATCATCTTACAATAATTTTACAGTAATTTTAATTGTCTATAGTGTTTGGAAAACTAATGTTTACTGATTTTTTTAAATAACAAAGAAAACAATGTAAACATTAAATAAAACTAGAATGAACATTTAGAGAACATTTTTAGAATTAATGCAAGGCAAGTTTATTTATATAGCACATTTCCTGCAATGGTAATGTAAAGGGCTTTACATAATCAAAAATAAAAGAAACTTAAATTACAAGCATAAGAAATAAAAACAATAAAACAGGTTTGAAAGGAATTTAAAAAGACAAGAAAAGACACAAAGAGTGTGGTTATATATGTTTGTATATTTTTGTTAGCTGGGATGCAGTGTTTATGTGTTTGGCCTAGCTACATTCCTGTGTTTTGAATATTGTTTCATGTTTTTTTTGTGTTCTCTCACCAAGACTGAATTCATTAGATAAAATAAATAATAAATCTAAAATAAATATATAATAAAAACAGTAATACTATTTTCGTTTTATGAAAGTTTTCAGCAACATTTTTTTTTGTACAAGTGATGTTTATTTATTTATTTATTTTATAAAAGTAGTATTCCAAAGAATAACATTTATTTGAATTAGAAATCTTTTGTTACATTGATGTATTTGCAGTCATTTTTACTTATTTAATTTATCATTACCAAAAAAGTATTAATCTCTGAGCTCTGACAATTCATTTGAAAAACTTTTTTTTTTGTTGTACTGCCTCTTCTTGCTGAATCACTGAATGGCTCCTCAATTCTTAGTCTTGCTAAATGACCAAATGTAAATGTAATTTCTTCAACAAAAAAAAAAAAACAATTATTTTATCTATGCAAACTAATTTCTATCACACTGTTGATCATCTATTATTTTTCACACTGAGTTTATGCAATGCATTCTGCCATCGTTTCAAAGAATACATATGGTGCTGCTTGGCTTGGTTTGAAAAAGGCAACACAATGAAGATGAGATCAGCCTTGTGTCAGTAGTGCTTCTGTTGGCAGCTCATTATGCTTTGGATCAGAGCAAGTGTGATTTATGTGTGCAGGTGTGAGTGTGATGGGGAAGAATGCTGTCGTGATCGGCCGCAGCAAAATTGTTGGAGCTCCAATGCACGATCTGCTCTTGTGGAGCCACGCAACAGTGACCACCTGCCACTCGAAGACCCCTGACCTCGCAGAACAGGTTGCTTACATCTGCTTTACACGCGCTTAGTTTTAGGCCGTTTTCCATTACATTTCTCAATATTAGCATTTCTTAACCCTTACAGGTGTAACTCAAGTTTATGACTTGAAAACTATTTTAGTCTGCTTAGACATTTAATATTTAAAAGCACATGCTTTCTGCAGAATTTTCGGCATAATTTGGTGGTCTGAGACACATTTTTGGACAATAAAATAAATGCAGCTGTTCCAGTTTATTGTTGTTTTTGCAATAGCAGGGAGTTCAAAAATTTTCCAAAATTAATGTCTTCATAACATAAAACCTTAATTTAAAGGGATAGTTCACCCAAAAATAGAAAATTCTGTCCTCATTTACTCATCCCCCACTCAGTTTCAAACCCATTTTTGTTTCATTTATCTGTTGAACACAAAGGATGATAAACTGAAGAGTATTGACTAAAACAACATTGAATTTTTGATAATATGGATGTCATTGGCTGCTTTTTTCACAATATTCTTCACAATATCTTGTTTTGTGTCAAAAGAAGGACATTGATAAGGGTTTACAACCACTTGAGTGTGAATAAATGCAAAGAGAGTGTCATTTTTGGATGAACTATCCCTTTAAATGGTCAGTTTAACCATAATTAAAATTCACTTACCATTCACTGAAGTCATTTTTTAGATTTATTTTGTAGAAAACCGTTAGAAATTGCTAAAGAATGTTGGAAGAAAGACACTCAAAGATCTTTGAAACATGTGGAGGAAGAATAAATTATGAAGTTTTAATATTTGGGTGAACTATGTATAATATGATGCTTTAAGTTTATGAAAATAGATTTCCATGGCACTGACTGATTTTAAATTGTAATTTTGACAGTGTTTGAAATGGATTATACCCAGTGTTGGGTTTAATTATTTAAAAAGTAACTAGTTACTGTATTTACATTATTTATCTATGGAAAACATAAAGTAAGGGCTTTCTTTTCATTTTTATGTAGTATACTTATAATACACTTGCCTTAAATACTGTACTTTCAAAAGTTCAGTTAAACTAGTTATTTTGCTCAATAATTTTTTATTTTTCAACTAAAGAAGGTTAAGAAATAATAACAATATCACAGATATAGTGGCATTGCTTTGATACATAAATTTAGCTTTTCTTTTTAGCATACTTGAAAAAAATAAATAAATAAACCAGAATTTACAGAATTAAAGGTTTTATTTATGTTGTTGACATTTATGGGGATTCTATTGAGTCAAGTAACTAAATTACTTATTGAGTTATTAAATAACTTTTCATACAACTTAATCAGAAAAGTAAATTAAAAGCTATTTTAATTATGTAATAGTAATTTAATACATTTATTGAAATAACGGTTATTAAAATTGAATGGTTATGTTAAGAAGCGGACAGGAGACAGAGGTAAGTAAACGTAAGTATATTTATTGTCTGACAACAAAGGAGCACATGAGGGATAGCCAG
>CAIGQQ010026964.1:15911215-15927423 GCA_903798035.1 Danio albolineatus | reverse complement strand
TTATTTTTCAAATTTGGGGCATATATATTATGATGTTAAAGTAAAAATTTAGATTAAAAAAAGCTACTACAGTTGTAAGAAAAATGTATTTGGGATAATGAGTACCGGTAATAATTATTATTATGTTTAGAATTATTAAGTTATATGGTATTTGACAAATGAGAGTAAACATAAAAATGAGTTATAATTAAAAGATAAAAAGACGTACACAATTGATTTGAAGTTCTATGTCAAGTTGTTTAAAACATTTAAAAGTTTATTTTTCAAATTTGGGGCTTTTTTAAAACTAATCTGAAATAAAAGATCTTAAAAGAGTTTGCTTATTGATTTATTTGGGGTCATGGTTGCTTTTTGTCCACAGGGCCTGCTGTTGGAGGAGGATACTCTCAAATTATCCCACTGGAGGAGGTAAGTTTAAGTCTTTCTTGTAGCACAGATTTGAAAGCATCAAATTAAAAATGAATATCATCTAAAACACTGATCCCAGGTCAGCCTCCAGCCTTCAGGCCAGAATGAGCTCCTCTCGGCTGCCAGTAGACTGGTGATGGACACTGTTAAAGCACATGCTCACTATGAGACCAAACTCTCTGAAAAGGTCAGGCTTGTGTTTGATATGTGGGTGTTTCTATAATTGGACATACAATTGGAACAACAACAAAAAAAAGAAATTCTTTGCAGTAAGTTACTGAAAACATGTTCAGTTTTAACAATTAACTTCTTGCCAAACACAGGTTACTTTTCCAGTATTACCTTTTTTACTTTTAATTAAAAAAAAATCCATAGTAATGCTGTCAACTATGTTACAGAGTTTGACAGAAACAGAATTAACAGTTGAAAACCTTTAGCTAGAAACACAATCTGCAAGTGAAACTGTCAGTTTAATTACTATACCTAACATACAATAATTTGACAGTAACAGAATCCACAATGTTAAACATTTTAGCCAAAAATTCTATTTGCTTGCACAAATGCAAAGAGCACAATGAAATAATATTTACATAATTAAGGAAAACACCTTTAAGCAACCCACTGAGTTATCTGTGAGATGTTCCCTGTTGCATTTGCTAATGTGGTAAAAATTTTGACATTTAATAGTTTTATATTAAAAACTTTTTTTTATATTAAAAACAGATTTTATCAGTGAGGGAAAGTGACATAATTTCCTGTATCTTGCATAGATAAATTGTATTAATGTTGTATAATATAGGAAAATTGACTATTTAGGGCTTTTATAAATAAACTAACTTGAATAAACTAAAAGAAATGTCAAATAAAATATTTTAATTACATTATAATACATGATGGAAAACATACATTGGCTAATTCTGAAAACAAGGACAAAAAGGATTCCAGCACTACTTGTGATGAACGGAGATACATTTATTCATAATACCAATGTGTTTAAAAAGTCAAAAATGCATTGGTATTATCAACAAATTCATCTTTGTTATCACAAGCAATGCTGGAATCCTGATTTTCAGCCATTTAAGGTCTTATTTGAAAATGTAATATGAAACGTGTCATGAAAAAAAGCAGAAATAATAATCACTTTGGACCCCAAACATGCAATTATAGAATCACCCATGTGTTTGTTTGTTTGTGTGTGTGTTTATACCTGTGAATTAGTATTTGGTGTAATCTCACACGCTTGTGTCTGGCAGGCTTTGTTTGATTTGTTGGTTCCTCTCAGAGAGGGTCAAAGGTGCGTCTCCCTGGCTCAGCTTAATCGACTGAAGGTAAGTCGCAGAATACAGAAGTCTACAGTAAAATATACAGCTACATTCAGATGACATGGTCACAGTGTCCTTTATGACCTGTAGAAACTGGCCATTGAGAAATCTGACCCCTTGACCTTCACAGAGAGGGAGATAAGACGTTTTGTCCGATTGGACATTGACACAGACTCTGCAACGGTATGTATCAGTCTCACAATGACTGTTTGCTACTACATCTAACATAGAGACTTGTTTGCATGCATGAATGTGTTTGTGTATGAGCTCACCAAGAAATTCCTGACAATTATGTTGTTTTTAATCAAACAAATGCAGTACTGATCTTTCAAAAGATCATCTTTTAAAAATATTACAAAATCTAACCAATGTTCTTGAATACTGATTGAAATATTGATCTAGAAGAATTTTCAGAATTCAGAATGTTTGAGATGATACAAATATTAATTTAAAACTATTATGGGACATGTTTGACAAAGTCAACTATTTTAATTAAATTTAAATCTAATATTTATGACATGAGGTAAAATGTTCTCTCTTTTTTAAAAAAAAAGACAAAAAGTAATTGTTAATGTTGAAGTCTACACTGTCATTTTTTTTTACAAATTTAAGTTTATTGAACAAAAAACAATTAAGTTGCCCCAAACTTAATCATTTTGCTGTTACAGCTTATTTTAAATAAACAGTTTGAACAAACAACAAATGCCTTTTTTGAGTGTATGACATGAGCTAACGTCAACAAGTAATTGTCAAAGTTGAAGTAATTTAAAGTGAAAATAATGATTGAAAATGCATCCATGACAAAAAATGGATGAAATCATGGATTGAAATTTGGATCAGTTTGCATTGAAATCATGAAATAAAAACAATTCTAAACAATGAGATTTAATATCACACACATAGTTTATTTTATAACATATAGCAGGTTCTAATTAAGACGATTTAGAATGTAAAAAGTTCAGTATTTTGGTTCAGTGTTTGTTGATCTTAAGTGTGTGCGTCTGCACTGTTCAGGATTCGTTCTCTTTGGAATATGAGATCACGGCTGTCCTGTCACTCAGCAGCAGTGAGGAGGAGATGCAGCACAGACTGGCCAACATCATAGTAGCCACAAACAAATCTGGAGATCCTATCACTACCGAGGATTTAGTCAGTATGTGTTCACATGTTTAAGCGTGTCTTTAATGTGTGTGGTCTAATATGCACATTAATTCATTATACAGAATGTCAGTGGTCCGTTGGCCATGCTGTTGAAGGAAGCCCTGAAACCTGTCTTGATGCAAACTGTCGAGGTGAGATTTAAACAATGCAAAGTGTCGTTTTTCAGAATAAATATTTTAGAGTTGCTGTGCGCAGAATGATTTTTATTTATTTATTTCGCCTCTGTCAGATTGTGTCTCAGCACGTCTCAGTCTCTCTCTCTCTAGGGTACACCAGTGTTTCTTCACACCAGCCCATTAGTCGACGCTGCCCAAGGCGGTCCTTCCATTCTGGCAGACAAAATGGCTTTAAAAATGGTTGGATCTGAAGGATTTGTAGGTAAAGAAAAATTCTATTTAGTAGTAATCGTATATTGTATTACCTAAATATTGTGCATTCAAATTAGGAAAAATGCACCATTCAAAAGTTTGAGTTTTACTGAGTCTTAAATGGTTAATAAGTTTTATTGGTAAAGTAATATTTTTTTAAGCAAGGACAAAGAAATCATCAAAATTCACAGTAGACATTTAGAACGCAACATTTATGTTATTCATTAATTTTCTTTTTAGCTTAGTCCCTTTAATAATTAGGGGTTGCCACAGCAGAATGAACTGCCAACTTATCCAGCATATGTTTTACGCAGCGGATGCCCTTCCAGCCACAACTCAGGACTGGGAAACACCCATACACTCTCATATTCACACTCATACACTACAGCAAATTTAGCTTATTGAATTCTCCTATACCGCATGTCTTGGGACTGTGGGGGAAACCGGAGCAAACCCACATGAACATGGGGCGAACATGCAAACTCCACACAGAAATGCCAACTGACACAGCCAGGGCTCGAACCAGCGACCTTCTTGCTGTGAGGCGATCATGTTCTTACTGCGCCACAGTGACGACCCATTTATGTTATTTTATTTACATGCATTTTTTTATAGGCGCTTAAAAACATTTTTTATTTGAATGAATTTTAAATAGTACTTCATTATATTACTACTTTCTAAATAGTTATTTAACATAACTGTATAACTTTTAGTTAAATGAATGCAGACTTAGCATTTGAGAGTTTTCTTCAGAAGCACTAAAAAAATGTGCAAACTTACAATGATACTGAGAAAAAAAAATCATTGTCAGATTTGTGTAAAATCAACTGCAAAAATTAATCTAGTTCTTCCTGTATTTCAGTCACAGAGTCGGGTCATGGAGCTGACATTGGCTTGGAGAAGTTTTTCAACATTAAATGCCTCTACTCTGGTTTTCAGCCAGATGTGGTAGTGATGGTGGCAACTATTCGTACTTTGAAGATGCACGGTGGAGCACCTCCAGTGAGTCACACAACACACATTCGTTATGGATTTGCCAGCTATTTACAGCCACGAGTAATCAACACATCAATTGTGCTTATTAAAAAATCTGTTTTGTGCTTCAGACTACTATTTCATTCTTTGTACTCATAGATCCAAGCAGGTTTGCCCGTTCCAGAAGAGTATTTGCAGGAGGTAATACACTTTTACTCCTGACAACATTAGGCTGGATGGATGGATGGATGGATGGATGGATGGATGGATGGATGGATGGATGGATGGATGGATGGATGGATGGATAGATAGATAGATAGATAGATAGATAGATAGATAGATAGATAGATAGATAGATAGATAGATAGATAGATAGATAGATAGATAGATAGATAGATAGATAGATAGATAGATAGATAGATTTATTGTATATTTGCTGTTTTAATAAACTTGCCTAACATTTGCATAATACATTGAATACATTATAGGCTCAGTGGTTAGCACTGTTGCCTCACAGCAAGAAAGTCACTGGTTTGAGTCCTGGCTGGGTCAGTTGGCATTTCTGTGTGGAGTTTGCATGTTCTCCCTGTGTTCGTGTGGGTTTCCTCTGGGTTTTCCCCACAGTTCAATGATATGTGCATGTGAGAGTTTATGGGTGTTTCCTAGTACTGGGTTGCAGCTGGAAGGGCATGCGCTGTGTAAAACATATGCTGGATAAGTTAGCGGTACATTGTGCTCTGGCGACCCCTGATGAATAAATGGACTGAGCCAAAGGAAAGTGAATGAATGAATAATACGTTATACATAATACCATATAAAATAAATAATATAGATGTTAAAACTGTACATACTGTAAATACAATTTACTATTGAATTCAGAACATACAAATCTGAAAACTATATGTAGCCTCCCATATGATATATATTACAAATTCACTATTGATATAAGGCAATATGCCATATAATACATTTTTGAATGGTGTAGTATTTAAAATATATTTAGAACCATACTGATAAATGTGTTCAATTGTTTACCGTAAACATAATGAATGCAGGAGACACTACTGTTTAGATTGGTTTAGTGTGTATATCAGTTGACGTGAAGCATTTTCTCCAACGCAGAACCTCAAGCAGCTGGAGAGAGGCTGTTGTCATATGAGGAGGCAGGTGGAAAAAGCACAAGCATTTGGTTTACCGGTGATCGTAGCTGTCAACAAATTCAGGTAAAGCAGCAAGCAGCAAACAATATAAGTTTAACTATTTGTGGCTTTTTTTATACATTATCATTAGAATAGAATAGATTACCTTTAATGTCATTGCATTTAACATACAACGAAATTTCATATTTCTAGAAATCCAGCTACTAAAATTTACACCCACACTAATGATTAAATAATATTCTACAGTACTTATGTGTTAGGGCTGGATGATATAAGTAAAAGAAATACAATCCCACTTTTGCTTGACCAAAATTTTAGTTTGACCAAATTCCAAGTTTAACTAGTCAACATAAAAACATATTTCAAGTGATTTAAAGATTTATTAAACAATCTCATGACAAAAAATATTTAGTAAAATGGCTACTTTTTTAAATATCTCTGCAAAAAGGATGCACAAAATGTGAAGGGATATTTTGTATGAATCTGTCTTTTAATAATGTAAAATTAAAAAGGGTAAATATTTCTTTAAATATTACACTTACATTTAGTCATTTAGCAGACACTTTTATTCAAAGCGACTTTCAATTGAAGAAGCATTCAGTGACTCATCAAGAAGAGGCAATGCACACAAGACTAGCACTTAATTATACAAAGGAACTGTTAGTGCTTAGAGAATTAAGTGCTACAGTAAGGAGGAGGAGTGTAACAGTTTACAGGTGGTTTGTCAAGCCCACTCACCTGTGTGAAGCACACTTCATAATTGCACAATGTTAATTTTTTTTGTTTGTTTTTTAAAGATAATATTGTTTTCCATTTTAGGTAAACTAATTGACTTTTAATTGACTTGTTATTACAACATACTTGTTGTAACAGTGTTATAACAGTTAATGTTTTTTAGAAACAAAGCAAACAACAACACAGTTTAAACTTTTATATATGTGAACTAGTAACATACAGGAGTTGTTTTATTGGTACAGCTTTTTTTATAGATTTCCCCTCACCCCATGAAACACCATATAAAAGAATTCTGTTCATTTACTTTAATCATTACAGATTATCTACAGAGTTATTTTTTCTTTACTGGAACATCAAATGAGATTTTTTAGCTGAAACCGTGATCCTTGGATATTTAAATGCAAGTCAAGCAAGCTACCAAGACTTTAAGAGTTAAAAAAAAGCATCTACAGGCAAAACAAAATTAATACCTGTAGTAGGGCTGGGCCGATAAACAATATTATATCCAATCGCAATAAAATTTATGTCAATAGCAATGATAAGCTCTATACTTTTTTACTACTGTATAAATCTAAGGGCCAATCACAAAGCAGAAATGTCCAACAATGGGAATCTGAAAGTGTGTTGATATCAGAGATGTACTGAATTTCAACCAAAAGTTACGCCATTTAATAGACCCTCTATATGGAAAATATATATCGAGATTGCATTTTTGCCATATCGCCCAGGCATAACCTGTAGGTCATGACAGTTCTTATGGAACACAACACTTGGTCTGTTCAAGAAGCTGAACATAATTAATGAATGCAGTTGTGGTAAAGCACTACATTCAGATGAATCTATAAAATCAGAAAAGCAACCTGAGATCATTCCTTTTTATTCAGTGTCACAAATATCTAGCTATGATCTAGTAGTCTCTGATGATGATTATTATTTTTTGTCCTTTGTACACTAATCGTATGCTCACAAGCCAAATTAAACCACACACAACACTCCCACTCTGAGTGAATCTGTGTATGAATATGGCCTCTGATTATGTTTGGCGTAGCTCTGATACTGACGCTGAGCTGGAGCTGGTGTGTGGCCAGGCGAGGCAGGCTGGTGCTTTTGATGCAGTGCAGTGCAGCAGCTGGTCTGAAGGGGGCGCTGGAGCTCTGGCTCTGGCCGAAGCAGTTCAGAGAGCAGCAAAATTACCTGGTCGCTTCAGGTTCCTCTACGACTTGCAGGTAAGAATTGGCAAAGTGCGTAAGATTTGCAGTGGAAACCTAAAGGATGATGAGTGTGTTTTTGTTTTATCTTGCAAATAGTAATATCATGCCATATACTTTTCCAGTTGATTGATTATCAATGTTATAATTAAATATTTAAATGCTGTGTTATTTAATTACACATACACTTATTTGCATACATTTCTAACTTATAGATCCAAACATAGCATAAGTCAATTTAATATTTCTATATATATATTTTTACATATTTTGAGAATCTCCTTTTATTACCCCATAATTTAGAAAATACTGCTAATGGCCTGCAGATAAAATAATAATGTATGAACATATTCCTGGGGCGCCACGGTGGCACGTGAGTAGCACGTTCGCCTCACAGCAAGAAGGTCGCTGGTTCGATCCCCGGTTGGGCCAGGTCCCGGTTGGGCCAGTTGGCATTTCTGTGTGGAGTTTGCATGTTCTCCCCGTGGTTGCGTGGGTTTCCTCCGGGTGCTCCGGTTTCCCCCACAGTCCAAAGACATGCGGTACAGGTGAATTGGGTAAGCTAAATTGTCCATAGTGTATGTGTGCGAATGAGAATGTATGGATGTGTTTCCCAAAGATGGGTTGTGGCTGGAAGGGCATCCGCTGCGTAAAACAAATGCCGGATAAGTTGGCGGTTCATTCCGCTGTGGCGATATAAAGGGACTAAGCCGAAAAGAAAATGAATGAATGAATGAATGAACATATTCCTGTGAAAAACCTTCAGATTTGTTAGAAAACTGTATCGTTTGGTGAAAGTAAAAAAACGGTTTTGAGAAAACAGTAAAAGTTGAAATCTACAGACACACATCGATAATTTATAATGAAAGGTTTTTTTCTGGGCGTTTTCTTTACATTAGACTAAATAAATACGTGCTGGGCAAAGAATAATCCAAATTAGTCACGCCCAAAATAACAATTTGTTTTGACATAATATATATGTGTGTATTATTTATATGTGATACACACATACATATAAACAACTATACAAAACTGTTTTGTTACATCATTTAAATTTATATATAATTTGTATCATATACATATGTATTTTATATCTAAATATAAATACAAAAATTCTGAAATATATGCATGCATGTGTGTATGTATATGTGTGTATACATAGCCGGCAGCTAGCTCTCTGAGACTCTCACATGGTCGCCCACTGAAGCTAAGCAGGGCTGCGCCCGGTCAGTACCTGGATGGGAGACCACATGGAAAAGGTTGCTGCCGGAAGTTGTGTTAGTGAGGCCAGCAGGGGGCTCCCAACCTGCGGTCTGTGTGTGTCCTAATGCCCCAGTATAGTGACAGGGAGTCTATACTGCTCAGTGAGTGCCGGATGAGATGTTAAACCAAGGACGTTAAAAATCCCAGGATGTTCTTCGAAAAAGAGCAGGGGTTTAACCCAGGCATCCTCGCCAAATCTGCCCACTGGCCTCTGTCCGTCATGGCCTCCTAACATCCTCATATCATAATTGGCTTAATCACTCTGTCTTCTCTCCACCAATCAATGGTGTGCGGTCTGGCGCAAAATGGCCGTCGCGTCCAGGTGGATGCTGGTGGTGAGTGAGGAGATTCCCCCAGGCCTGGAAAAGTAAAAAAAAACTGACTTTATGAAAGCCCCGAATCTGAACACTGAAATCTGAATCTGAAAGTCTTTTTGCCTGTTGTGTCTTGTCTTAAATTTTTCAAGGGAAGATGCACAATTTTTTTGCCATGATGATGGATTCTAAAATTACTGTACTTTGAGTAAAAGCTTTAGCTGAATTATTAGTGCTAGAGAAAGTACCTAAGAGCATTTATAGCACAAATGAAAGAATATCTGCTGGAAGTGCCATTAAATGCATTATTCAGGTATACAGTGGAGCTATTTCATTTTAACTCATCATTTTTTATCACCCTGGGTCCTTGTGATCTTCTTTTCCACATATATATTTTTAGATCAATTAGCACTTCATATATAGAGCTGTTTCATTAATGACTTCATCATGCATGAAATCGTTTTAATTGACAAGGCCTAAATATAACCAGCATGAAAACAGTTCATCACACATGGGCAATTAAGGCTTTGAGGAAGTCTGTATGCTATGTATTAAGTACAGGGAGTGTACATTGGGATCAAGCCAAAGTCCTTTACTCAACTAATACATTATTAAAAGTAAATGCATTTTTTTTCAGACTCCAGCCTCTGATAAGTTAAGGACTGTAGCACAGAAGATGTACGGTCTGAAAGACATCAAGCTGTCTCCGAAAGCAAAGGAAAAACTTGCACTTTATACAAAACAGGTGAGATTTCTTTGCACAAAATACAAAGAGCAGAATGTTTTTGGTCGATCTTATTACAACAAGATAAGGGAGACATATTCCAGTGTACACTTAGTATTTAATCTCTCTTTTGTTCACTTTCATTATTGAAAAGTGTATGTATGGTTTTATGGAAATAAACTTGATAAATTTTACATATGAATAAAAACAGACAACTGAAAATCATATGAGGACAACCAGCTTTCATTTCTGATTTGGTTTGTGTTACATTAAGAACTGGTTAAAGAAACATTGAGTTTTTTTTTGTTTTGTTTTTTCAAATTAAACCTACAAATAGTGCAGAAAATTTAAATCCCAAAATTTTAATCTGGCTAGAGCACTTCAACAACACATCCTGTAATGTTTTATATTGGATGGTAAACAGAGAATAGTTCAAACACATGAGCATCTACACCAGAGATGCCCAAACTAGGGCCCAAAGTTGACCCATAGTAACCTTTGATTTGGTTCGCCATCCCATCTGAGAATAGAAGGGGAATAATGGGGAGGTCTGTTGGGGCAAAGCCTTTGACAGACACCATCATTTCAGATTTAACGTGACCTTTTGTTTGTTTATTTTATTGCTGTCACCAAAAAAGCTAAATAAAATCAAATGTTTCAAAGAAATGTTGTTAATTAATTTAAAGATTTAAAATACTGTCACTCGAGCAAATCAAGGCAGGTCCAGCTTGACTTGTGTAATAGACAACAAACTCCCTGTGTTATAAATGGGATTGTTGATGTTTTTACTGTAAATTCATGATAAAATAAAATTATACTAATTATACTGTTAGTCGCGCCACGGTGGCGTAGTGAGTAGCACATTCGCCTCACAGCAAGAAGGTTGCTGGTTCGAGCCCCGGCTGGGTCAGTTGGCATTTCTGTGTGGAGTTTGCATGTTCTCCCCGTGGTTGCGTGGGTTTCCTCCGGGTGCTCCGGTTTCCCCCACAAGTCCAAAGACATGTGGTACAGGTGAATTGGATAGGCTAAATTGTCCGTAGTGTATGAGTGTGAATGTGTGTGTATGGATGTTTCCCAGAGATGGGTTGTGGCTGGAAGGGCATCCGCTGCGTAAAAAAATATGCTGGATAAGTTGGTGGTTGATTCCGCTGTGGCGACCCCGGATTAATAAAGAGGCTAAGCCGACAAGAAAATTAATGAATGAATACTGTTAGTCAGTACTAGACTACCTGACAGAAGTTTTGTCGCCTATTTTAGGAAACAAATGATAACTTGACTAGTTAATCATTTGGCATCAGAAGTGGTTTATATGAATGGCAAAAGCCTTTAGATTTTACCAAAATAAAAAAAAAATTATCTTGCCTTGATTTTTATTATTTAATTAGGACAGTAAGGTCTGACTTTGCTTATACAAAAGTCTTGTCACTTAACTTAACTAATGTACAGTGTAGAATATAAAGTCATAGTGCAGTGGAAACATAAATAATATTGTGTATGACTCCCATGAGCTTGGACATACATCTCTGCAATGACTTAACTAGCTTAATAATGAAGTCATCTGAAATGGCAAAGAAACTGTTCTTGCAGGACTCCCAGAGTTCATCAAGATTCTTTGGATTCATCTTCAATGCCTCCTCCTTCATCTTACCCCTCAATAATGTTCATGTCTGGTGTCTAACCTGGCCAATCCTGGAGCACTTTGACATTCTTTGCTTTCAGGAACTTTGATGTGGAGGCTGAAGTATGAGAAGGAGTGCTATCCTGCTGAAGAGTTTGCCCTCTCCTGTGATTTGTCATGTAATGGGCAGCACAAATGTCTTGATACCTCAGACTGTTGATGTTGCCATCCACTCTGCAGATCTCTTGCACACCCCCATATTGAATGAAATCCCAAACCATGATTTTTCCTTCACCAAACTTGACTGATTTCTGTGAGACTCTTGGGTCAATGCGGGTTCTAATAGGTCTTCTGCAGTATTTGTGATGATTGAGACGCAGTTCAACAGATAGAAAAATCTACCTTCTGCCACTTTTCCAAATGATCAACTAGAAGTCAGGTTAATATTTGTTGCTCTAAGACTTTAGTCAGGTGGCATATTTAAAGTAATGTGTTCTTAGTTATTTTTAAATATTAGGAAATAAATTTTGGAGATTACCCATGGCAACTTTAATGTAATACAGTTTGGTATATTTACCTTTAGCCCACAGCTCTCAATCAAGTTTGGATTTGGCCCTTCATAAGAAAAAGTTTGGACACCCCTGATTTACACTATGAGCACAATTCAGTTTAATGTGTTTTCAGATACTTCTGAAAATGGTTTATAAAGTAGTGAAGCTTATAAGTTTTATACCTGAATTAAAGCTGCATTTAGTTGCATCCACCTGGGTTTGTGTTAAAAACATAATGGCAGGCATTAAAATTCCTTTAAATTACTTTTAGATATTTTCATCAAATGCAGTTTATACTTGAATACCGGAACAGTGGTAAATTAATGTGGGTCTCACTAATTTAATAGTAACAGCTGCTGTTGGTTATTGAGAGGTTTGCAACATATTGCACAACATATTGTGGAAAATGTGTAACAGAATACTAAAGGAATGAGCATGAAAAAAAATGCTTGTTAGTTGGGATAGGTGGATGATGTTCGTATGGTTACGAGGAATGTGAAAATATTATTTTCACTTACTGTGATAATTAATATATCATTACATATAATATTCTATGGTTCTTCTTTTTGAAAGGGCTTTGAAAATTTGCCAGTTTGCATAGCCAAGACACCGCTGTCCTTGAGTAATGACCCCACGATGAAGGGGGCGTCCACTGACTTCATGCTGCCCGTAACCGATATCAAAGCCAATGCTGGAGCAGGTTTCCTCTGCTGTCTGACTGGTTCGGTGAGCTTTATACTCCTTGATCTGTCTGTAATATTATTACAGCTACACACACACACACACACACAACCATATCTGTTCAAAATGTTGGGGTCGTATTAAGTTTTGTTTTTAGTACATTTTTTTTTTTGATTCCTTTACATCAAAAATAATGTATCTGCTTCCAAAAAAAATGACAAAAGCAGATTAGCATATTAGAATGATTTCTGAAGGATCACATGAAATTGGTGACTGGGATAAAGATGCTGAAATTTCAGCTTTGCTTTAACTGGAATAAATTGCAGTTCAACATAAAAACGGTATGTCTAAATTGTAGAATTTTATTTTACAATATTGGTTTGTTTTTGTGTTTTAATCATAAAAATACATTTTAATTTACGTTTTAATACATTAAAAAAATTCAAAGTTTTGAATAGCAGCAAAGTTTATATTTTCATTATAGAAATACATTATTACATCATCTTCCCATGCGTGAAGAAAGAAAAAACAAAAGAATAATTTAAAGTGATTGCTGTTATCAAACATGTCCTCGGTGTTGTTCATGATTACTTGCTGAACATGTTGAAGCAAGATAAAATGATGAGATTACTGTACATGAGCAGTGAGGTGGTTTACCTCCAGTCAGATGATGTCATCGACCCATTTTGGTCCGCTTGAGTCACTCGTTCGTCGGCAGAGTGTACAGTGTAGAAAATAAAGCGGGAATATTTGGTCACACATGTTGTGGGTATTTTTATCCAGACACGTTGCTAGGCGGCATGAGCTGTTCAACAAAATCTACTTGTGGTCCAAGTGACCTTATCCAACATTTTATTACAAATAAAAAGATGATACTGGAGATACTTTTTTTTAATCATAGCAGCCATGTCCACACACAGTCACACTTAACTTGGCTCAGCATGGTTTATTTTAGCTTGTCAGGCTGTTTATTTTTTTATTTTTTTGGTTTTTACATATTATTTAAACCCTTAGTAGAAACACCAGGTTGACTAATTTCTTCAAATTCTCCAACAGACAAATGCAGAAATGGATGATCCCATGTGGCCCTGTTTCCATGGCAACAACCTTTACAGTGACAGCAAGTAGCTCAGTTGTTACTTGCTAAGGCGGGCAAGCTGATATTGGACTAATTATTGGTCAATCAAACTTTTAATAATTGGAAAGAAACTCTTACTTAACACGGATAATTTATTTTTTTTAATCCAGGCTTTTCAGTCATAGCAAAAAAAATGTTTTACTGTAAGTACTGTACAAGTGCTGGTTTTCATTCGCTGTTAAGCCTCTTATGCCAAAGCAGCTAATTATTTAACATCTTTTTATTGCATTATAAATGACTAAACTGATAAATTATATTGTTTGTTTTAAATGGATCATGAACCTTTTTATTTATTGTGTACTGTTCTCTGAGGTCCACCTAATGTTAGCAAGACTTCATAAACACAACTTAATTTTAAAGTAATATGTTATTATTGTCTTTGAACCTCATCTTTGAAGCATACTGGTGTGAATGTAACAGTTTTGCATATTATCACACTGTAAAAAATCCAACTTATAAATTGTTAACTCGGTTTAAAATTGTAAGTTAGGTGGACATATTTTTGAGCTCAGAGTTGAATTTACTCATAAAATTGATTTTTGAGTTTTTTGAAAAAAGAAATTTTGAGTTTGTTAAGCTTCCATGTATGAAGTTGTGCCAAATTAATTTTTTAAGTCGACCGAAAAAGCTGGTTCAAGTCGATTATACTTTACAGAATAATTTGGCACAACTTCAACCACTGAAGCTCAATAAGCAGCTGGTTGCTTTAAATTTTAAAGTTAACTCAACTTTTTATTCTTTACAGTGCAGTGACTCTGAGGCAGCATTTCTGAGTCGGCTTAATGATTTAATCAGGTACAACAAAATAGAGAGAGCTTTGATTGTAATAAACTGCTAGAAATAGCATGGAAATTGGTAAAAGTTGGTCAAAAACATACATTTACACACAAATTGACACCCAAGCGTTGCTTCGAGATGCCATCTTTTTATCTTAAGGAATTTGGTATATCAAAGGAAGTAAAGCATATTTCTGTGCTGTCTTTTGAAGTTTGATCAGAAAAAGGTATCTTTGGAGACAGCAGGTGAAGCAGAAATTGGATTCAGACGAGCCTTGATGCCTTTACACCTTGGTATGCTGCCACTGAAGGGTGGATTTTAGTTTAAAATAATAGTTTAAAATAAAGTTCATCCAAAATAATAGTTTACCAAATAATAGTTTAAAATAAAGTTTAAAATAATATTTAAAAATATCGATATTTATATTTATATATTTATATATATTTAAAATAAAGTTCATCCACAATAGTTTAAAATAAAGCTTATCCACACTTTCCTAATGTTGAAATCAAAAAGAAGGCATAGTGTGTTTCTCTAATCTGTTACTGCACATGTCTTGTTGTCTTCATCATCGTCTTTATCGTTTGTTTCTTCATAGACCTCTATTTGCCTCCTTATACCTATAACAGCATGAATCGGTAGGAGAGGCTAAACAAGTGTTCTGTGGAGGCGGAGTTTACACACAAGTGGCACATTTTGTCACAAGTGTCATTTTGTTGGACTGTCTTCAAAATAAGCTGTCTCTGAGGATGATTTTATAGGACAAAGACCTCTTATATGTCATAGACAGTATTCTCACTTAATGGCTTTTTTTAATATTTGGAAAGAAACTCTTCATTAACAATGTTTAACAATGGTTAAATGTTTTTTTTTTTTTTTAAATGTACAGTACCAAGGCTCCTCAATTATAACAACAAACTATTTTACTGTAAGTACTGTACAAGTTCTGGTTTTCATCTAATTATCTGCTAAGGTATGTAATTATAAATGTTTATTTTTATAGTGTCATCTGTAATTTTCTAACCCACAAATGCTATTGCTGTGTATTTTATGAGAATCACTCCAGATCTCTCAGTTTTCTCACGCTGTGCTTCTTGAACCATCAGATATTTTTAGCCCTGACTGAGCTTTAGCAGCTCAGATCTGATTATCTGTCAGTATTTTTCTCATCAGTGCATTTGTGCGGCCAGTATTATTTGAATCTGTCGATAATAATGTGACACACTGATTCTGTGAGATAGGTTGATACCTATATGTTTGTGCTCTGCGTTATCTTATCGGACTCAAATACAATCTTAGCTTGGCCAATGAAGTTTCCAGTTGCTATAGATACTAAGCTGACAGTCTGATTGTAGACTATAATTAGATAATTGTATATTTGTCCAGCTTGTTGGTTCAGTTTATTTTTAGCCTCCACTTCAATACTTGTGCTACCCAGCAGCCATTGCTGCTGTCCAGTAGTCAATGATCACTGTCAATATGTCACTTAGAGTTAGCTGGTGCTGCGTGGTTAAGAATGAATCCATATGTGTTTGCCACTCAAAACTTTGGGGTTGTCTCATGGCCATGGTGTCTACGTTTATTGATTGAAGGATACTCATATAATGAAGAGTTTTCTTGTGATGGCAAAGCTAAAGGTTTAGTAGCCATTACTGTAGTATTCAATGTCTGATTTTATTCTTAAAAAAAATAATAATAATAATAATAATAATAATAATAATAATAATAAAATAGTTATTATTATTATTATTATTATTGTTATTATTATTATTATTATTATTATTATTATTATTATTATTATTATT